>JAVQJD010088712.1:0-11440 GCA_036023655.1 Nannoperca australis | reverse complement strand
CACACACACACACACACACACACACACACACACACACACACACACACACACACACACACACACACACACGAGGGATGACATCACCGGCTTTACATTAGCAGCTGTGTCGTCGTCACATGACTTCGTTTAGTGATTTCCAACCTAAACTTTTGTTTGTTTACAGGAAAATGGCAGCTTGAACACTAATCATTTAACCTGCAGTGAACTTGAACATTTCAGAATTTATAATAAAAATGAATGAGTTAAAAAGAGCAAAATTAACAAAGGAAAAGCTGTTTAAAAGATAAAGCTGGTTGTTGTTTTAGATGCTTCTCTTACTGTGGAGATTTTAATCTAACAAACAGGAGGAAATGGTGCATTGGTTGGGGACTACTTTCAGCGGCGGATGAATCCACATTTGTTGCTCTAGTGAGTGTTTGGGGGCAGCAGGACTGTGTGTGTGTGTGTGTGTTAATGGAAGAGAAATGTAAAGCGCTGTTCACCTGTTTCCTGCAGGTGTGGTGCATGGCTGCTCCATTAAAGACACTTCTACCAACATGCAACCCCCATTAAAGCCGCCCCCCCCCCCCGTCCACGTCCACAACCAGGGAGCCGGCTCGGCTTTGAAACGTGGAAATGAATTAATTCTGCTCAATTAGACGACGATCGAGATAAAGGACCATTCAGGGGAGTGAGAGCCGTGTTTATTTCCACCTCCTGTTTGTGCTCCATCATCTGCATTCCTGCCAATTAATGTATGCTAATCTCCCATCAGGGCCGCGAACACGTCCGCAAACAGCGCCTCCCCGGCACAAGGTCAGCCACGCCGGGGGGCTGCAGAGACGGAAACCAGCCCTCGCCGAGCTCCACTGGAACAAACAAGTAGAAACCCACTCACGCACATGCACAGACAGTGAGGAGTGAAGATGGGTGGAAGGATGAAGGGGGGGGGGGGCTGAAACTGAAAAGTTGACCTAAAAATCCTGTTTGCCCTCGAGCGCTGAGGGAGGAACGTCGGAGAGGAAATGTGCTGCAGAAATGTTTCACTGCATCCTGGAAACATCCTGCGTGGATCTGAGACTCCACAAGAACTCATGGTGATCAGGAGAGCCACATTTTCCATTTTTGAAATGTTATTTCATGTTTGTGATCACAGATCGGAGGTTGTTTTGGTCACTTGCTGGCAGAAGAACTGCGCGACACATTAGAACACACACTGCTGACATGTTACGCACTCTAACGTTGGTTGTTATTGTTGACGTGTAAACAGAGGAGCATTATTACTCCTGCAGGAGTCTGATCAGCCTCATCTGCTTTGAGCTCCGGGTTTGGTCTCCACCAGCAAAACATCTGGTAATGTGGGGTAATGTGGGGTAACGCAGGGTAACGCGGAGTAACGTGGGGTAACGTGGAGTAACGTGGGGTAACGGGGGGTAATGTGGGGTAACGGGGAGTAACGTGGGGTAACGTGGGGTAAAAGGGAGTAACGTGGGGTAACGGGGAGTAACGTGGGGTAACGTGGGGTAACGTGGGGTAACGGGGAGTAATGTGGGGTAATGTGGGGTAACGGGGAGTAATGTGGGGTAACGGGGAGTAACGTGGGGTAGAGAGCGCTGCAGAGAAACTGGTTGCTAGAAATGTTGCTGCTGCTGTTGTTGAATCTCAGGTCACTAAAATGTGCCACACAAGTCAAGTACCAGCACCGACTTTCCAAATATAAACGTATTATTAATCCTGTTGTTATAATTTTTTTATTGAAAGCAGGTTAAATGACTTACAGCTGATTTTCTGTCTTTTCGTTGTTTTCACTTTTGTTAGAAAGTAAAAAAATGGATGTTAAGCACGTGAACAAGTTGCTTCTGATAGAAACGTTTGAGCCAAAATATGGTGCTACATTTAAAAGTGAAAGACCAAAAGGATGGAGGGGAAAAACAAAATGGATCTGACGGAGGAAACACGGCGGGCGGAGCCGACCAGTACCTTTCTTCCTTGCAGCAGTTAGCGTTTGTGATATCCAAGCTTTTACTGAAAACAGATTTGCTAAAAAAAAAAAAAGGGGGGGGGGGGGCAGACAGAAAACCAAAGAGACAGACAGAAAGGAAGTCACGTGAGGGGAATCCTAACGTTCTGCATGCAGCACTGAAGAAGCAAACACATGAAACTCCACACATGCACAGACAACATTCATGGATCGTGCTCGAGTCAGAGGGACATTTCTGTGTATCTAATGTTCAGGTTCATTATCTGGGTGAAGCTGGTCCACAAGAACCCCGTCAGACCAGGACAACAGTACCGCTGCTTGTGGCGTCTGACGGTCTGGACTGTAACGTCTGCAGAGCTTGTGCAGACTGCAGCTTCTGTGAGCTGAAACACACCAAGTCCAAAGCTATCGTAGCTACTCCAGCGTGGTTAGCTGGTTTACAGTTAGTACAGATACTTTGAGTAAACAGTGTGAACTTATTGTCCCGTTAGCGTTCGAGCTTATGAGCTACAGAAATGATCACTTTTCTCCACTTCACTCACTTTTTACTTTTTAAGATATCAGGGGGGAATAAACACGAGAGAACAGAATAGAAGCTCTGGCTAGCACTAGCATGTTCCCAGCTGGCTAGCTCAGCAACTACAGTAATAAAATCACTCATATGGGTCATTGCTTAGGAGCTTAACGTTTATCTTTCATGGTGAAGCACTGACGGACGCTGAAGCAGTAAATTAGTTTGAGGAGACCCATCCAGGTGTCGATGAAGGTTTCACTGTGTTTCGTTTTGTTTGTGTCACGACGCTTTTCACATTCACGGATCCACAAACGCACACACATCATGTTCAGAATCATTATGTTACAAACCCTCCTCCAGTCTGTTGGTACGTCCGACAATATGAACACCAGCAGTCACTTTATGAAACACGTATCAGGCTCACAGCTCGTTAAAACCTCTTTAATTGCATGCTCCATGCGCGCACACACACACACACACACACACACACACACACACACACAGAGACACACCAAGCACAGACCTGAGTGTCCTGTTCATGCAATTAAAAAGCCGCTTTGTTATTTTCCAGTCTTGAACCGACAGACAGAGAATGAAGCGTCATGTATTTAACCGCAGTTCTGTGAAGGAGGGCAGGACTTCCAGCTGTGGACGAGCGAAGTGAGGGAAGACAGATGTGAGATAAATTTAGAAAAACACGAGTCAGATGTTGATGAAGTGCTGCCGAGCTGGACGTCCCCTCCTGTACGTCTCTAAACTGCGATCCAATACATTATTTATCAGAACTGATAACAAGCACCATCAATTACAGCAAATCTCCTTCATTGACCTGCGTGTGTGTGTGTGTGTGTGTGTGTGCGTGCGTGCGTGTGTCAGACATGTTTGTGCATGCTCATGAACACTCGTGCAGATATCCTGTCTCTCACCTCTGGCCGTGGGTCGCCATGTCGAGGGCTCGTCGCACCGGTACGGGGGATCCTCCCTCCGTCACGCTCAGCACCTCCATGGACTTCCTCTCCGGCCTCCGCTTGCCGTGGCGGCTCAGCATGGGTGAGTCCACACGCTTCCTGGGAGGGTCTGCTGAGCGACGCCAGGGTCAGGGGTCAAAGGTCAGTGAGCGAGTAACACAAGGACAGAAGCTAGTAAGAAATGCACGTCGCTGAAAGTCAACCTGCGCGATATTAAGGAGGAGGACACTCCTCTGTTAGCTCTGTTAGCTTCAGGCAGTGTTGACCTGTGTCTGCTGGGAATGCTCTACAATCCCAGCCTCCCTGAACTACCCATTGTTCACTCTGTTTCTTCTATGTGAAGTCAAACTAATGTGCATTTTTCAGCAGGATGTTCAGAGTTGATCAGCTCCTCTGGCTTGAGGGTTTCAACATGTAGCTAACATTAGCGTCCCGTTTGCTCACATTTTACACAAAGCAGTTGGTGAAGGGCTGAAATACATGCTAGCTCCATGCTAAACAAATGCTAGCTGTAGATGTGCTATTTTTGTGAAACACACTAGCAGCTGCTTTGAGCTCGACGCTATGTCACCATGCTAACATGCTAACTTGCTGGTGTTTAACGTGTGAATGAACTGGTTCTTGGTGGTTGCTGTATTTCAGATGGACTGGCATACCGATCTCGTTGCGTGGCGGCAGGTTCTGGTCCTCGTGGCTGGGGTACCTCTCCTTGCGGTCCAGCAGCAGGAAGTAGATCATCTTCTCCTGGTTGTCGCTGCAGACAGAAGACAGTGGGAGAGCTCGCTATCAGCCGAGAGCTCACTGGTTAAAGACACATTACACAGTCGCCCTCCTCCTCCTCCTCACTCACTCCTCAGACAGCAGGTCTTTGGTCAGTTTGTCCTTGTCCCTGAAGCAGCCCAGGGAGTGCATGCTCTCCAGGACGTCAGGGTCGATCTCCTCGGCGGCGGCCAGCATCCTGATGGCCACCTTCCTGGGGACGGGCTGCTCCGGCTCGGGCTCGTTCTTTCCAGTTCTGCAACACCAAACACACACTGAGCTTTACAGTTCACGTCGAAATCATCCACATGCACAGAACAGTTTCATTCACTGATTCATTTTCAGGCATTCAGAGAATGACAGCATCAGTATAGCGAATATTAAAGTTCAAAACTTCAATATTAGGAGCTCAGGGTGAAATATATTTAAATGTAGACAAAAAAGTATTTAGTTTTGAAATATAACATTAGAGAAAGGTCAAATCTTTTACTTAAAAATGTAAATAAAGCTATCTTTTGTAGTAAATATACTTAAATCTGAGATAATTTAATTATGTAATTATTAATAATAGCTCTTAGTTTTGTGTTTGTGCTCATTTCTCTCAGTAACATTAATTATAGCCGAGTGTTTCAGCGTCGCACAAAAGGTCAGAGTCAGTCAGAATCAGCGTTTACAACTCGAGAGATCATTTTATTTCTTATCTTTGTTAGTTGGACAAAGTTGTTGGTTTACACAGTTTACAGACCCACTTCCTGCTTTAACTGTGTCCCTCTGTGCTTCCTGTAGTTTCTGGACCTCAGATATTATTTAGGTGTGTTTGACGTCGTTATTTCTGATCCGAATGATGGACAAAACTACAAAAGCAGGAGTCGAACTGTAAAACACGAAGTCTCAGAAACAGTGAGTCCATTAGGAGCGGTGGAGTTGCGTTTGCCCTCTCAGGACTAATGGACCGGCTTCTTTGATGAGCGTATTGTTCTTCTTCTTCTTCTTCTGCATTACCTGCTGCTGCACTTTTCCTTTATCAACTCATGTTGCATGCACACACTGGACATGGACACAAACAGGACGGGCAGGTGGATACTTACAGGTACCACGTATGCTTCTGGATCTGCTCTAGCTGGAACACAAATCAGAAAAGGGAAAAAACAAACATTTCAATGTATTTCATTACATTTAATAGACAGACGTCCTGTATTTCTGCATGAAGCAGGATGTGACGTTACGGCTTCATCTCAGCACTAATTGTGTGTTAGAAGGACAGAATCACCAAGGACCGCCGCTGGAAATGTTTGGTTATTTTTAGGGAAGAGCTTTGAGAGTGTACTCAGACTGTGACTTAGCGTGAACGTCCCTTTGAGATTATTTGCTTTAAGGAGTTTAAGGCCGCTGTTACTAAATAACTGCAGACAAAAACCTGGAGTGAAAGCACACCCTGGGTTAGTTCTGCAGCGTTTCTATTCTCAGATGAAGAGATTTCATGCAGCACAGCAGCTGCAGGGCCAGTTTGTGGTGCAACTCGTCTAAATTTAGCCCGAGCAGCCCCTGAGGGCAACAGCCCAGACTGTAGCAAGACAAAGATCTCAGCCCTCTGCCGCTCTGCAGCCCAGGTGAGCTTACCGTAAACCTCTTGCCGGCGTCCACCTCGATCATGCCGCGCAGAAGGTTCTGGCAATCTGGAGGGATGAAGTGAGGCATGTGGAAAACTCCCAGCTTCACCTTCTCCAGGAGATTCCTCAGGTTGTCGTCGTCGAAAGGCAGAGCGCCCTGCAGAAACAGGAGAGCAGGAAACACTGCGGGTCATCCATACTTTATATATCTGTGCTTGTGATTAGTTTCAGCTCGCAGAGTAAACGTAGGACAGAGAAGCTGCAGCTCGTCGTTTTGCACTTTCATTCTTGAGTCCCTTTTATTTCTTTTACTTTAACTTTATTTTAGTCTGTACGTAGATAAAGTATATTTATACTGTATGTATATTTTACTATGTACCTCATGTTAAATAGATGATTGATCCATTTTATAACTGAGAACTTATTAAAAACTGTTAAAAAAGGAAACTAAATCAAATAACTTGTTAATAAAACATGCTCTGCAACATTGCTCTGTACTTTAAAGTGTACAGGATATTAGAGTATATTTAAAAGCTAAATACTGCATCACATGGCTTTTATTCTCTCTGCAGGCACATGTGCAGCTGCTTGTAACTCATAAAATAAATGTGCTCTATGGCGAGCTGCCCAGCGGACGTAGATCTTTCTGTGTGTAAAGATGAAAGCTGGAGACGGATGGAGGTGCTACAGCAGCAGACAGAGGCTCCCAGAACACGTTTGTCTTCTTGGAGGCTAATTCAAAAAAATCTGGCCAGAAGATGATGGAGCAAAGATGGCGGCTCCGGGGGAAACTCATGAGAATAGGAATAGTCCTCTGGAGTTTGTGGACATTTACACTGTAATCTGTGGTAATCTGTCCAGCTGTGCCCGAGAGCCAGAGCATATAACACTGACATCCTCCTGTCAGGTGTCCACTGAGATCCTGACGAAGAGGAGGACAGGAAGCAGTCTGTGAGAGTCGGCGGTGATGATGATGAAGCAGCCAGATGGCTGCCGACGATGCGTGCAGAGATTCATCTTCCCACGATGACGTGTTTATGTTACGTGCTCGTTCTTCATCAAGAGGAGGCGCACAAACAAAGTCATTCAGCCACATGTCACATGATGATGCTGCTGGCGTGAAGAGCCTCTGATGGAAGTGAACAAGCTAACAAGCTAACATGCTACTGGCTTTTAGATGCACGAGGACTCTTAGCTTCTGAATCCAAATTGAACGTTTTCAGGCTCATATTTCCTTTTTGTTCGTTCAACAGATTTTGTGTCTCTGCATCTGAGCGAGCTAACAGTGTCTCTGCCGTAACCGCTCGTTGAAATTATGCTTTTTAATTTGATGGTTTATCATTTATGTGACTTGTGACTTAGAAAAAGTAAATGACTGTAAAACATGTTTTAAATTTCAATCTAAACATCTGGAGCTGCCACTAGATGGCGCTCTGAGGCTTGAGAATGGCTGAGTGATTAATTAATTTGCACGTCAATATATACATTTTTTATATTAATCTAATAATCATACAAATGTGAGATGGTGATCTGCACGAGAAATAAACACATTTATTGATAATGACAGTGATCAGAACGTTTGCAGGTGTTGATTATAAATAACCACCAGCTGATCACTAAAACTGTTCAATCAACCATCGGGTTAATCAGCTCTGATCCATGCAGTAGTTGTGAAGTGTTCTGATCCGTAGCACCTTGGTGGCTAACAACGACACATTCTGCTTATTTGCACATTAGTTAATTAATAGTTAATATCTTATTATCTATTATTATCTGTGTGGGTGGATCTGATGTTGTTGTGGGGAGACGGTTCCTGTGTCCAGAAAGAGGAACACGTGATAAAGCCGGGTTCCATGGAGGCATTTATAATGTGCTTTAAATGTTTTATTGGTACACGATGTGTTTCCAGCATCATCTTTAATTTAAGCCCAGCTGGTGTAAAGAACACAGACTGGGTGAACAGGAAGACGTCGTTGGAGTGACGTTGGATATTCTGCTGCACAAATAAGGAACAAACTACATCGACTCAATGAAAAGGTTTATGGATACAAACGGATCTCAAGCATCCAGGAGATTTAAGCTACGTGGTTTAGCCTGGGTAGCTAACCTGGAGCTAACCAGAGTCCTGTTGGGGTGCAGACGGTTGGTGGGCTGATGTTGGCTACGCAGGTAAACAACATATTGTTAAGGATCAGAGATCTCCTTTAAATCCCTTCTTAAAACAAACTTTTATCAGAGAGCGAAAGCGTCTTTTATTTCCTTTAAAATCTTTTTATCTTGCTTTCTTGGTTTTATCACTTGTCCTTGTGAAGCACTTTGTAAAATAAAGATTATTATTATTATAAACTACAATCAATTTGGATCTAATATCAAATCTGTTTCAAAAGACTGTTTTAGTTTAAGCTTATGTCACAGCGTCCAGCTAAAGGGCCCAACGGACGTCTGTTCAGTACAATGCACCGCTATTTCCTGTCCTAATAAGAGCAGCCTGAGGGCGAGGAGCAGGAACTACGCTGGATATGCTTTTATAGATTCATCGTCTGTGAGCCACTGTGACGGTTTTCAGAACGCACTGCGTCACATGAAAGAAAGGGAAAGAATAAGACGTGTTGTTATTAAGCCACGGTTTTACTGTACGTCACTCACCACTAAAAGTGCAAACAGGATGACTCCACAGCTCCACGCATCTGCTTTCCTCCCGTCATACTTCTCTCCCTGGTACAGAAATATATACAATATAAAACACATGGAAATCCCTTCAATGTAACGACGTCAGCAGGTTTGTGAAGCCGACTGCACTGCAGGAGTTATTTTTGGGGGATGAAGTGTTTGAATTTTCTTTTTGTGGTGAACCAAACCCACCCGGTCTTTATTATTATCATGTCACACTTTAAAATCTATCATGTTCCAATTTTTTATATAAATTTGACTTTAAAATCAGATCTGATATCACCTGCAGCTCCCTATGTGTGCAAGGTAAAAACCAAACTCTTCACTTTGTTTGCAGCACACAATGTGAATAAGGAAGTCTCCACGTGGGTTTGGCCGGACGCACGTGAAGAAATGTGGAAACAAAATGGACAAAGAACTGCCAGAGTGCATCACGTAATGAATCTTTTAAGTGAACATGTATTTTAACCCGGTGGGGGGGGTGATGTAAGAGCCATTGTGAGAGAGAGCACTCACCCTGATCACCTCTGGGCAGGCGTAGTGTGGAGATCTGTCAAAGAGGCAAAGAGGTCCGTTAGTCCACATGCAACAGCAGCGAGCAGGTAGCGCTCTCTGGAACTGACGTACACCAAACTCCATGCAGCATATTCAACTTTCTCGCCCCGAGGACGACTATGGGATGATTTTTTGTGGTATTATATAACGTGAAATGGCCTCAGTCCAAACTCATCCTGCTGAATAACACACAACAGCATCCGGCACTGCGTCCACCGTGTGACACCATCACGAGTACTGAAAGACTGAATATAGAAAACCAGACTCAATGCACTTTACAGTTTAGCCCTGTGGGGTTCCTGCTACCATTGATTTCCATTCAAAATAAATAGAATTCATCACAGAAAGTTACTTTTACTAAGTATTTCTATTTCACTGGACGTTATTCTTCTACTCCACTACATTATATAGACTTGCTATTATGTGATTTAGTCTGTTTATTTGTATTGATTGATCATTCATTTTGTTTCTTTTGTTCCCTTTAAATAAAGTTATTAATGTAGTACGCATGAATCTGCACAATGAGAACTTCTACTGTTGATATTTTAAATCGATTATAATACTTGGATACTTTTGATACTCCCTCGTTTTGAATGCAGTACCCATAACTCTAGCATACGTGTGGAAGTGTGGATTCATTCTGCACTAAAATATAACGTAATATAACACACATTCATGCAGAGTTGAAGGATTACACAACGCGTCATCTTGCTGATGAGAAGTTTGTTGGATTTGTAGTAAACAGATTTGATGCTATAAAAAGGAGGCGCGACGTCATGACGTGATTGGTTCAGTCAACTTTGATCACTATCTTGCAAACAGGAAGATTTTGGCTTCATTTTTGCACAGTGGGAGGAAGTGGAGATGCGTCGGCCATCTTTGTACACACGTCTCTGATACAAAACTACCAAAATCAGGATGAAGCCGCAGGCAGCAGGTGGCTGCAGCACAACGATTACCACCTTCAGCTCTCAGCCTTGATGTTGCAGCAGGACTTCTAGGAGTCAACATCATGTTTGTCCGACCCTGAAAGCTACAAGGAGTAATGTGTGATCTATGCTCCTTTAAATAAAAAAAGAAGTAAGAGAGAAATCCTCCATTTCACAAGCACGTATTAGCAAGAACTAGTGAAATTACTATTATTTACTGAGCGAGAACTTCAGATCAGTAACGGGTCACGGCTGCAGCTCCGGTCATGTTGGACGTGTCGGGAAGATCTCTGACTAAACCAACAATCAACTCGCCGCAGTGACGGCGCTCGTCTGCTCGTCCTCCGCGTGGATTAATCACAACAAACGAAGCAGAGAGCGTCGAGGCTCCCGGAGTAAACACACACTCCATCATCGCCAACATCATACTTCATTATGCTAATGTGTGTGTGTGAAAGCAGTCGATTGCAACTACTCAAACACACACGTGTCAAAATACACTAAGTGCAATTAAATTACAGCCGAGCTAATGTTCATCCTTCCTGCTGGAGGCCGCCAGTCTCAGACGTCGCCGAGTGACATTTAATAAATTCCATTAACGTCACGCGAAGCGGAGGAGTCGTCGGACTTGTTACTCATGCGAGATATTTACAGGATCCATCAGAGGGTGTTGGTGACGGACAGCACGGCTGTTGTTTCAGCTGGTCAGCGCGGGTTTTCATTATTTGCAGGTCGTTTTATTTTTGCTCATTTTCAGGTCACAAGATTTCTGGCATTTAACTAAAACTGGCTTCAACACGAGGCCCCTGGGCCAAGACTTAAAGGCTTTTTATTGTTGTGTTGTTGTGATGGTTTTGAAAATATATGAATAAAGATTGAATTCCTTCCTTGCTCACTTTTGACCGTATCACATGGTCTTCATCGACACATTAAGTGGAGATTAAGGTGAAGAAAGAAGTCCTCATTTACACGACAGCAGCTGATGAGGACTGCAGGATTCAGTCAAAAGCTCAGGAACACGGGAGAAAGAGGACCTTGACCGTGATATTTCAACATGTAATTAGTAACATGTAACTCACATATCGAACAAATTAAACTAGACTTAATCTAAATAATCTTTTGACCTTTAAATCGCTAAATTAATTCCGTCAACTCCACAAATTTTGTGGATTTTCTTTTCAAGTTTCTGCTTCTTTAACTCGTCCCTGAAGCCACGATCACACGTCCTCCGAGTCCCAGAGGTGTGACTGTTTCTAGTCAGAGCTGAAACGCTAACGAGGAGCCTGCAGCTAGCTACAAACGTTAGCTCTCAGCATGTCAGGGGATTATTTTAGCGCCCTCTGTCTCCCAGAGAGCGTCTGTCTCAGTGTCCCTGTCAAGCTAAGCTACTGTAGCTGCTAACATACACACTAGCTAGCATCCTGGCACTGAACCTGCAGCATCGTTAGCCTAAAACTGACTGAGTGTCAGGATCC
>JAVQJD010088711.1:0-13382 GCA_036023655.1 Nannoperca australis | reverse complement strand
AACATACAGCAATACACAGCAACACACAGCAACACACAGCAACACACAGTAACACACAGCAACACACAGCAACATACAGCAATACACAGCAACACACAGCAACATACAGCAATACACAGCAACACACAGCAACACACAGCAACACACAGCAACACACAGTAACACACAGCAACATACAGCAACATACAGCAATACACAGCAACACACAGCAACACACTGTAACACACAGCAACACACAGCAACATACAGCAACATACAGCAATACACAGCAACACACAGCAACACACAGTAACACACAGCAACACACAGCAACATACAGCAATACACAGCAATACACAGTAACACACAGCAACACACAGCAACACACAGCAACACACAGCTAATTCTTGTTCACATTCAGATAAATAGGAAAGCTGGTGTTTTCGCCGCAGAGCTAAACTTTATAAAAACATCTTGTTAAAGTTAAGCAGTCCCGGAGATGGACGATACGTTTACAGGTGATGTCTCACTGTCAAAATACTAATTTCTGTTAAATCATTCCTTCACGCCACATCTGTTGTTGCTCAACATGATTCATTATAACTCACACAAACATGCAATACATGCAGATTCATTGTGAAAAGTCCGGAGTAAACCAGACATCTGTAGAAACTCTGCCTCTGAGGTGGACACCGTCGCTGTAACTTCTACTGAGAAGATGCTACAGGGTAATTCTTATTTGTTCCAACCAACAGGAGCAGTCAGGTGGCAGGTTTGACACTCAACATGTGTTTGCTTCACTTGGAGGTTTGAGCTTCACTGTGCAGAACGACGCCTGTGCAGAGTTTGACACTAGGAGGCTGTTTTCATGTCCATGTGCTGAGGGTGGAAAGTTTCCACCAGAGTTAGATTTAGAGTGCTGCAGAACTCAAAGATGTCACACTTTCTGCCTCCATCGTTTCCACAGTCTTGTCCCCCCCCCTCCCCCAACAGGAAGGATCTTTTGTTTCTAGCATCCCCTTCGGCCAATCAGTGCAGCCTCGGTTATGTTCCATCAAAATAATGTCATTGAACTGATGTCTGAGGAAACAAAGCCTCTCCTGGAGTCCAGCACGTAGTGAAGTAGTCTTTCCCTCCAGCACTTGAGCAGTGAGCTGCTGTGCTGCAGTCCCTCAGGCTCTGTGTGATGGCTCAGTGAGTCACTGGACTGGAGAGTATTAACCCTTGTGAATCTATACAGCTGCAAGGATCCAGCAGCCTTTGATCACAAGCTGAACATAGAGATCACTGCTGAGTGCAATGGGTGCAGTTCACAGTGGAGTTGAAGTTTCTTCTAGTGTTCAGCTACTATGGTTGTCAACACGGGGCCCCCATCGGGCCCCCATCGTTTCTATTTGTGCACAATACCAGTGAAATGAAATGTATACTCTGCAGAGTACAAGCTCCTTCATTTCAGATGCTCCACAAGCGTTCCTGTCCAGCTCCTGACAAACTATTCAAAAGGCTTTTTCTTCCTGCTTCTTGCAAGCATTTATCACCAACCAGGACACTGCTAGCACCAACGATAGCTCCCATTAATAATATTAATTAATATGTCTGCAACTGGTGTTTCATGTCCAGTTATCTTTATAGATATCTCATGTTTTTTTTAACTGTTCACAAATAACTCAACTAAAAAACTAAAAAAGTGAAATTATTAAACAATAATAGGCTATCTAGGTCTCATATATATATATATATATAAACTGGTCTATCGGACCAGAAATGGTGACATTTCTCTGTAGGTTTATTACAGTTAGCAACACTTCATATTACACATTAATCCAATGTTAATATAGAACACATATTATATTAGTGCAGCTGTAAATCAAGTGTGGTCTGCTACCAAAGTGTTTCAGATTAGCCCTGTTCTGCTCCAGGACTGTAATGGAGACACAGGATATAGAGGTCAGGAGGTCGGTGATCTTCACTGCTCTACGCACACACACTGTATACGCTGTATGAAACACGCACACACACACACACACACACACTCTTCAGTCAGACCATGTCAAAGGAAATTCACGTCTTGAGTCTCTTAAAGCAGGTGTCGGTAGAACAGCGCGGGGGTTTCTGAAGCAGGAGTCCTTGAACAGAACGCAACCTGAATATTTTCCTCGGCTTTGCGTGACCTTTAGCTTCTGATGTAGCATTAGCATTCAGCAACGGGGGCAGTGTGTACAGGCCCGTGCTGTGCAGAGTGGTGGAGGTTGGTGAAAGATGTTGTTGTGTAACTGAGAGTCTCACTTTAAAGTGTTGGGGAGTTCTACTGCAAACGCTTTAAAGGATGCATGAAGTCTGGACTTTACAGACGCTGTATCTGCAGTTAGAACAACAACAACAACAACAACAACAACAACAGCTTAGTGTTTGCACTGTGTCAGTTAACCTTTAACTGTGGTTCTTTATTCACACCTTTGCATTGACTTTAAATGCAACCTCACCACCTGTAAACATTTGCTCTGTGTTCTGTCGCTGACTTTGTTGTCAGACTTCTGATGTTGAAACTAATATCAGATAACTGGACTCCACCATCATGTGTTTGTGTGCATGTGTTAGCCTGTGACAGACAGGACGGGCTGCAGCCTCCCTGCACTCCTGAACACGTTTAGAGAATGAACGGATGTCCAGATGTCCAAATAGTGTCTGATTCTCAGTATTTAGTGCTAAAACACGGACATGATAACCTGCTGCTGATGTGTTTGTAGAGACTTCCTGTTTGTACAACTAAAGGAACGTACATTCCTACAGAATTAAACATCCCCTTTGCTCCAATACAATGTTTTTCTTATAACACTAGTTGGTCTTTTGTCGTATATTTTGTCCTAAAATTAGTCATTTTTTCACTTGTTATTGTTGGAGCTCAGTGCGGCTGAAACCCTCTGATACTACATACCTGTATCATCAGTGACACACTTGAGCCACTGGTAATTTACCTTCATTCATTCTCCCAGGCAGATGGAGTGAAACTGGAATGTGATTGTGTTCCTGAAATTGACATCACTGCCAGTGACAGACAACAATTACTGAGCTGGAGATGCTGAACCGAGGCTCGTTTTATCCCCCTCCTCCACTATAATTGAATTTCCTGCAACATTTAGGATCCACTGCACACACACACACACACACACACACAGAGGCATCCAGTAACACACTAAAGCTGTCTACTGTAGTTAATAATTAGCAGCCCGGTCTGAAGCCCGTAGTGGAATCAGCTGCTAATCTGTTCTCATTGACCGAGCTGAGAAAGCAAATTAAGCAGCTAATCAGCACCATGACATCGTTCAAATGACTGTGATCAATCTCCACAAGACTAACACACACACACACACACACACACACACACACACACACACACACACACACACACACACACACACACAGATACAACAGAAGCAACATATCCTGCATTACAGGTTGTATGAAGGGAGGGTGATTATGTTTTTGCCTCCCGTGCAAAGTTGTTGCACATGAGGCATAAACATAATCACCCTCCCTTCATAAGACTTGGTGTCTTCTTTAATCGTCAACAAAAGACGCAAATCAACAACGTGTTAGTTTGTGTCTCAGTTCTGTCGACACAAACAGACGATTGGGGAAGTCCTGTTGGCAAAACAAGCAGCAGCAGCGTTTCTATCTGTTGTCAGACGTGTCGATGTCCTCTCTCCGTCTCACTACTTTCTGAGTCTGACTTCCATGTTTTTATAACAAGTAGCTCAGTAATTTCCTAACGCAGCAGGACACTGATGTTTTTAGCAAACCTTGTTCAGTATATTGCAGACGGCGGCTCCTGAAATGAAACTGAATACTATATCGTGTGTGCACAGCTTCAGAAAGCCACAGAGAGGTACGTATTGATTGCTCTATACAGGCTGGTCTATTATCATTAATAGGGGTGTCTGTATGTAAGCCCAGAGGAGGAGCTGGGGCGGCACTAGCTCATTATGATGACACACAAATATGAAACACATTAGGGATTGGAGGGTTAGAACTCCATAAAATAGCCAGTTCCAGTAAAATGACCATAAGGTCACACAGTATCAGGAAGCTAATCTGCGGGTGAGTTTGCTATTGATTCACTGAACATGATTTAAACAGAGTCCTAATTCCCCTATTCAGCACAGGTTCAAATCAATATTATATGCAGTTACAGTGAGTGACAGCTGTAGCGTTCTGTAGGCAGCTGCCTGTGATACGCTGTGATGTGACTACTTCCTGCTGTATGAGGTCACATGGCTCGGACCGGTCGTGAATCTGATGCTTTAAACTTGATCCAAAAAAACACTGGACGTCCAAAACAAATAGCTGCCGACACCGACACCAGTTCCTTCTCCATGCGGTGATTCATCGTCCCGCTGCTCATTTCAGAAATTGTGAATCCCATCTGATCCCAGTCTCACTGCTATAGCCACAGTATTACTAGACTCCACCGCCAGCCCCTTCAGGTGCCTCCATCCCAACATCTCACTGCCTCAGCCAGTGTTCTTCCATCTCCCGTTCCTCCTGTGTTTCCATGCTAATCACACAACATGTTTTAGATGATTAACCCACGTGTCTGTGGATGTAAAGTCAGTGCAGAACTTCTCTTCTTCCATATAACGAGCTGCTGAGAGCAGACGGACAGGTGAACCCCACCTGGATCTGACCAGGAAGGACGCCTGTAATGTGCAATGACTGTAATGTTCGAATTATATACTATTACTATAATGAGTGTCACATGACTATTACAAAAGTGCTGAATGATACGACAGCTATAACACATAGTGATGTTCGTACGGGGTCTTACACATTAACTGTTATAGTGACACACTCACGCAATGCATCCCGTCTGTATGACTTCATCAGGCAGATTAAAGAGATGCATCTGCCTGCCAGCAAACACACACACACACACACACACACACACACACACACACACACACACTGATGACATATTCAGTGACACACGCGTGGGTTGATAGGATTTGCTCTTGGAGAACATCACGTCTGCAGAATTCATTTCAGTGCAACAGAGGGAGCACTTGGTCAACCAAGCATCAAATGGAGCAACCATCTCCCCCCCCCACACACACACACAGACACACAGACACACACACACACACACACACACAGAGATGATTTTTTATGGTATGTTCTCTTCATGTATTTATTCCACATATATTAGTCAGTGGTTCTGTGAGTGTGTGTGTGTGTGTGTGTGTGTGTGGGAGATATCTCTTTGTTTCTCATTGTTTTATGTCACAATCAGTACATTTTGAATTCTACATAGATACTGTTTATATATATATATATATATATATATATATATATATATACTTCCAGAAGCCGGTAAACATGCAAGTTTAGTGGCCTCAGGTCTGCCAATCATGTCTTTTTCACTTCCAGTTCTCTAACAGCTCACTAAAACAGGAGTTATGTGGTATTTTCTCCAGCGTACAGCAGCAACAATGTGAAATGTGTTTACAGGAAAACACAATTATAATGAATATTTACTTCTTTCAGGGAAATCAACAACTGCAAATGAGCTCAACACACATTTTACAACCATCTCAATATAATACTCCTAACTTCTAACTAGTGAGCGGGGCCTTGACTCCCAGAGCTTCATTTAAGATGGAATTACATCGCAGGCAGGTGTGTTGTGGTGTGTTGAAAACAGGAGTCGATGGGATGAACGGTGTAAAGTTAATGACCTCTGTGATCATTTCTGTCCACTGCACAGCACCAAAGCACCACAGAAATAGTTTTCATTCACTAACTGTTCTTCTCTGTCTTGTATCTTCCATCGCTGTTCAGCTACCATTAACGAAAGGCTGCTGATAGGCTTCTAATGTGAACCAAATACTGATGACAGCACGACACAATGATGAGTATGACAGCTGTTATCTGACATCATTTAAATCCTGGGTTTTATTTTATAACCTGTAAACTTTAAATTATATTATAGGACCATAAAGTGAAGAGAAAAGTGGGACTGAAAATAGGAGAAAGGTAGAATATCACACAGAAACGCTGGACAGCAACACTGCATCCAAATCCTGTGAAAGACACACACACACACACACACACACACACACACACACACTTAGGGATTCATATCACGTGCTTGTCATGTCAGCTGGAAACACGGCTGACAGTGTCGGACCTCACATGCACTGAACCGCAAAAAGCAAAAAGCCAGAAAAGAGAAGGTTTGAGGCTGAAAGAATGTGTTGTTTTTCAGAGCATCAGCAGATTATATTATTATATATAATAATATAGATATAGATTATATAACAGATTATATTGTATTATAAAGCTCTGCTGCTGGAGCTGATGTCATCATGACGCTGCAGAGACTGGGGGTCTGTGGGCCATGTGAGGTTACTGACTTGACAGAGCTCCCATCAGGCCACTGGGAAGCTGATCACATTTACATCTCACAGAGCTGATTGGCCTTAAATTAGCAAGTCTACAGACTCACTGAAAATCTGTCCATTCATACAGGCTGTAAAGATGGCCGACGCGTCTCCACTTCCTCCTGCTGTACAAACAGGAAGCTTAAATACCCCGGATACAGGAGTCAAAGCCTGAACCAATCACAGCACACTGACAGCTGTCAATCATGACGTCTCACCACCTTTTTATAGCATCAAATAACAAATAGCATGGAGGGGGGCGGGGCTTATGACCTGTACTGCAGCCAGCCACCAGGGGGCAATCCAGATGTTGTGGCTTCTTCACTGTTGCCAGCTGTCACACCGTCCATCTCTACATACAGTCTCTGACATAAACAAAGACAAATCAACCAAGCAGACAATAATCAACATCATCACATCGTGATTGCACACAAACGTTGAAACACGTGATGTTACAAACGCAGACATGGAAACGTTTTTTTACATTTTAAGGACAAAATGCAACAAAAAGGGACACGGAAATACTGACATGCATCCTGCAGAGCTATGAAGTGTTTCTAACTTCCCAAAAGTCGACTAAAGGAGACCGATGCAGCTGCAGACAACTACATATTTACAGTGGAACACAAACTACAAACCAGCGTTTGCACCGTGAAAAGGCCTCTTCTGTTCCAGAGCATCTTGTCCTTTTGTTTCCCGCCTCCCTAAAATAAGAGACCGATGTTGTGACAGGAAATCGTTATGTAATATCAGCCAGTGGGCTTTCATTTCAGACTTCAGATCTTGTCTGAACCTGGTGCTGTTTGCGAGTTTGAGCTCTGCGACTTGTTTCCTGCCGTGTTTTCTTCAGTTTACCTACAAAAACCAAACCGCCACCAGGTCGTCTGTCCACTCAAACTGTGAAGCAGAGAAATGAAAAAGTGGTTCTGTACCTTAACGTTTGAAGCATGTAGGCGACGGGACGACACAGACTCGCCTTCAGATCACAGTTTGACTTCTTTTGTGTCCCGGAGGTTGATGAAGTCAAGTTGTGAAGTGGGAAGAGTCACATCGTTAGGTGACAGGTCAACTACAACTCCCAAGATGCATTCAGTAAGAAACTGCCAACCACGGAGTTTAAAATTTGGCACTTTACCTTTAACTCTTTCCTAAGTTAGTAACGAGGCTGAAGTGCAGCTTCTTCTCAGAGGTGGTGAGGATGAAAACACTGCCCTTCTCACTTTAAGCTTCAAACACTAACTTGGTTTTATTTATCAAATGTTTTTAGATGATTAACTAGTTCACTATTTATCATAGGTCAAGTTTAGCTCGTATACTGTGTTTTCCTGTACGTACAAATGTCGTTCCTTAGTGTTTCTAACATGTTGAGTGACAATAAACTACCTGAAAATGTGCAGCTAAGAGCGAGTTGAAGCCAAAGATCACACGTAGTCTGTAGGCCTGTGGTCTCATGGGCACCTCAGTATTTGGGGCCATCTGCAATTTAAACCTGGGTCCACCATAAGATGAGCACACAGAGTCCCCTGTATCCACACTGGGCCCCTCCCTGGCTTCGCGTCTGCAGTGTTTTCTGAGGGATCTCACTGATTCTCAGAGGAGAGAAACAAAGATGAAATAATACAAACTGACGGCCATAATGTACATTTACAGCTGCGTTCAATTATGCAGTGCTTCTATGTCGAGAATATCATCAAAAGAAAACTTCTTCCACTGGGGAAAATACTTTGCAACTTTCTAATAAGCTTCTCTTTGTTTTTGCTCATTAGATCAGGGGTCTGGTTTGTGTTTTCCTGTCCACTGTATAACACATTGTTACATAATAATGTGTCTTTTGTTACGTAATTTAGTATTTCTCAATTATATTTTTATATTTCTTTTTTATCTTTTCTAACTAGTACAATGTTGTTTTTCTTCAGTGCAATTCAGCTGTGGTGCTTTCACTTGCACTCTGCACTTTCAGATAAATCTGTGTCATTGTGCAGCTGAACAAGCACATTGGCACAACAGTGCAGCGCCACGCTTCACTGTTAGAAGCTGTTTCACGGTGCAAACATGGCGACATGAGAAGAAAACAACATGTGAGACACGAGGCCCCCCCCCCCGAAGAGAACATATTCATTATTTCCTGCCGAAGTAGCTTTAGATGAAATCACATGCATCATCGAGGTTCGCCGCCACACTGTGTTTGTAATGTTGAAACGTTTCCCTGATGTGATGCAGCGAGGCGATGCAGTTTACTCATGTACTGAACGAGAGACACACTTCGACCCACAACTACGAGCTCACACTATGTCATATATATAATACATAGATTTAGAGAAATGTTACATTTCCTTTGTCTAACAACTAAACTACAAAGATGAACATGTTGAACATTATACCTGCCTGTCATTCAAGTCAATAAGATTTATACACCACATTCATCTGAAGAAGGAAAATCTGAACAGAGGAAGGCTCCCTCCTCAGGACGGGCAGACGGCGGGTGGCCAGATGTTGTAAAAGTTAGACAGCTTCAGATTCTGGACTTTTCCTTTAATTGCAGTGCAGCAGTTTCCTGACAGCCTCTGATTGAGCTGCAGAGTTGATGGAAGCGCGCTGTCCATGGGAGAGATGGATAACACGCCGCTGAAGCGAGAAACACTTCACTGCCTCATGACAGAATCTGTCAGCTGCTGCTCTTGGCCGTCGCAGCTCGGCTGGATGTGCAGACGTGTGAGTCTTTCCGCACGAACAGCTTCTGGATTAAAGAAGAGCTGTTTGAGCAGGTCGCCTCCAGAGAAGCGTGGCTCTCAAAGGTTAGACCTAGAGCATGATGGGAGAAATGTACCCATGATGATGACCGAGGGAGGGAGAGCGACATGGTGGTGAGAACATCAGAGTGGGTGCTTTAGATACACTACATATAGAAGATCCCTCCAATTACAGCATTAACTCACCACTAACATGCCGTCATTTATTGATCATTTAATCAGATGAGAAGGGTTCACTTCTTCAGGGCTGTGCAATACTTACCTTACCTTTTAAATATCTTATGTTCTGTGCTCTTTTATCTTTTATTGCTACGTATTTAATCCAAGCTTTTTAAATCTAGTCTCTCTGGTGTCGCTTGCCTGTATGGATTTCTTTGTACATCTCTTTACCTTCACGTGATACTGCATCGGGATCCACTTCTTCCACTCACTGTTTCCCGGCTGCTTGGCTGGATTCGAAGTGACTTCCTGGTCCCTTGTTTTCTTGAACATCACCGCTCCCCTTGACATCTGAATACAGTCCATATTGTCTCCACGCCACATATTAACTGCGTACATTGATTAATAGGCCAGGTTATCCCCGAGGATTTACCACAACCGCCGGCTGACAAGCCGACTCCCTGCACGGGCTGATGAGTGATGTTACCACAGCGATGACCAGTCCAATTAGCGTTTGTGAGTCAGGCAGTAAGTGACACTGCTGAGGATGCAGACTCATTTTCACTGAGAGGAAGATAATGAGATGCTCCCTCAGCAGAGCGTACAACGAGATAATGGTTGCTCTCAAGACGGCCAATCACAGCTGCGTTATTTTCAGAGCGCTGTGGCGTAGACGTGGTATAACATCCTCTTAAAACTGGCTATTTAAAGACGTAGCCGTTGGTCAAAGTGTCAGTTCTTTCCACGCACATGGCTGTAAGTCACTGCTGTTTCATTCTGCTTCTTCAACACTCAGGAAGTGAAACGTGGACTGGATAAGCAGATGTTGGACAGTCAGTCAGGCTGTGATCCAGTGTTACGTGTCCACAGACAAGGTGTGAATGTGTCTCCACCAGTGTGTCTCTCGGTGTACGCTGCCTCACTGACCGTGTAGCAGATGGCGGCTGCAGTGAATGGTGCTGTTCCACCGCAGACACGTGTCAAGTGGGGAGGATTTCTAATTCCAGCTGAATACCTTCTTTAAAACGTCACTAGAAACATGCATTTGATCAGTTCGTGTTTTTAAAAACGAGTTTGAAATTGGATCTGACTCCAGAAACAACGTGCTCCTCCTGGGTCCGCCATGCTGCACATGAGCGGCGTGAAATTAAAAGAGACAAGTAAAGCAGTGAGAGTGCAGAACTTTGTGGCTGTCAATACTGAAATGAAATCATTTAATCAGACATTTCATTTTCCACTTGTGTGCTCATGATGAATAAATTATGAATGCCAAAATGACACATGATACATTTTCAGATATGAAGAGACGTGAAATTCTGTGAATGCTGTGAATTCAAGCGTATATGTCTAGTCCTCAAATGCACCGCAACACAAACTGCTCACCTCAAATGATTATAAAATAAGTTTCATAATGACAGGATTCACCTGATTGGCAGAAATGCACCAATCTGAGGACACAAGTCCCCCGTTGTGGTTTCTGGCCACAGTTGTCCCGTCTGTCCTTCGTCCCCTTTTATTGTTAAAACATGTTTGTGCTGTGCTGCACTGTTCACTCTCAGTAGAGGAGGTGGCAGCTTGTTTCTGTGTCCTGTCAAACTGACAACAACAAAAAACACAGAAGAGGTTTAATGTGACAAAATAATACCCAACAATGCATCACGAGACATCTGTTCTCCCAGCTGCCTCTGCTGTCACTCCCACAAACACTAACCCAACGAGAACAGTAGCCTGCAAGCTAATGTTAGCACCTCACACTTGCTGTGCTCAACACACACAATATGTTTAGCTAGCTGTCCAAACATATTAGAAAAAACAAATGCAGACGTCAAATTTCTTTTTGCATGCATGAAATCATTTTGACAGTTTTGCTTATCAGCCAGTAGCCACACACACACACACACACACACACACACACACACACACACACACACACACACACACACACACACACACACACACACACACACACACACACACACAGTCTAAATGAACTCGGGCTGGGTGATTACGTAACTCGGTTCTAGGAAAGTGCTCCGCTGTGGATGGGAACACTTAAGTGGCTGTTAGGAAGCCCTTGACGTGGTTAGCTATGTGATAGCATGGATGCTAACTGTGCTGTCTGTTCCACACAGTGCACCGAGCTGCAGCGCTACATCCAGCCTCTGTCGTCCATCCTGCGGGGCCTGAGATCAGGCAGGTACTCGGAACGTAAGTGTCTAATCCCGGCTTTCACTGCTTTTTATATCACACATAAATATCTCCTCAGCTGTCGATGGATCACCGGGAACTTCGATCCACAGAGGATGAAACCTAATCACTCTGGTGATCATTGCAGTTACTGTTTACATGGAAGCTGATACAGTGATCGATAAGGTGTGAGTTTCTATTCCCCGAAGTGGAAACAGTTCAACGATGCTTAAATCTTCTACGGTTTATTCGATTGGATAAAGTATTTCCATGGTTATTAGGCCGATATTATCCTATTGATCAACCTGATTTGAAAGCTCCTTCCGATCGGGTTCGTCTCTTCTGATTGATTGGTGGTCACATGAGGCCTTTTTCACTTTGATTGGGCTGTTACTTTTATAATTAGTGAAGTATGAGCATGAGGTTTTAACTGCAGTTTTTATGCTAAACTAGGCTAATCACATCCTGACTCCAGCAGCGTATAGATACAAGAGTGGTATCAATCTTCTCCTCTAACTCTTAACAAGAGTAAATTAATTCTAGACCAAAGTACTGGACCGACTGTGTTGGACCGACTGTGTTGGACCGACTAGCGTTAGCATCCGTAAGGACTGACAAAACTGTAGACAGAAGTAACCTGTAACTCTTGATGGTGTTTTAAGTGAGTCCAGCTGAGGACCTCCTCCTGCTCCTCCTCCTGCTCCTCCACCACCTCCTCCTGCTCCTCCTCCTCACCGCACGTCTCTCTCGTTCTCCTGCAGGTTTGAGCAGTTTCCAGGAGAGCGTCGCAATGGACCGCATCCAGAGAATAATGGGGGTCCTGCAGAATCCACACATGGGGTAAAAACCTTTTTCAGAAACATATCTTCTTTGCCTTTAATTTATTTTTTCCCTCTTCCCGCCTCGATCAGATACACAAATGGTGACCATGTGTGATAACGGAGGTCAAAGGTCATGTTCCGACTCCCCAAAAAACAAGTTTGTTACAGAACAAACTTCCTCAAACTCAACATAAAGATAAAAACACTTTTAAAGATTGAAAATATGTTTTTTTTTGTTCCTTGTTTTGTAAAATGAGTTGATGGACGGAGCCGAAGACTTTAATAAAATAAAATGCATGTGACATCTGGAGTCGGCATCAACATGCTGGTTTAAATAGTGGCCCGAGGCAGATTGTAGTTTTAATGTTGGTTAATCTGAAAGTCTGAAAAGAGTTGAATGAGCTGTGAATGTCACAGAAATACAAGTTCAACGTTTAGTCGTGTTGTATTTCTTCTTCTCTGCGTCTCACGTTCTTCCTGCGCCGTGTTGGAGTCTCTGCTGCCAGACGGGAGGAAAACGTCTGACGGTCATTTAATCCACTTTGCTGTGACTTGCGGTTCACCGGACGCCATCAGGGCCGTGCAGCTCCGACACAGTTCCTCTCTGCGCTGCTGCTCTGACCTTTAACCTTCTTTTAAACACAAGGAGCTGCAGGTCCAACTGTTGTACTTGGTCTGAAACACGCTGCGCTCATGCAGCAGATTTAACACGTGTGTGTTTCCAATTTGGCAAAATATGGCAGCAAATCATAAAAACTAAAGTTCAGGACTCCAACTAATAAATAACTTTCAGTTTGTGTTTATCTCAGTTATTTTATTATATAGTTTATTTGTAAGGAACGAGCGCAGAGAAACTGACGGAAGCAGCGTCATAAACAAAGAGACGTGATGTCATATCCTAAAAACACTTAACGCACCCGTGTGTGTGTGTGTGCGTGCGTGTGCCGCTCCAGGGCTTACTGCTCTATTTATAGTCTGTGAATGGATCGAGTGCCCCCCCCCCTCCACCCCCCGCCGCTGCCACGTGTGGGCCGCAGAGAGAGAGAGAG
>JAVQJD010088705.1:0-11742 GCA_036023655.1 Nannoperca australis | reverse complement strand
GTGTATGTCAGCAGGCTCTCAATGGTGGAGCGATAGAAGGTCACCAGCAGCTGTGTGTTAAGATGTTCCTTTCTGAGCACCCTCAGGAAGTGTAACCGCTGCTGGGCCTTCTTGACCAGTACTGTGGTGTTCACAGACCAGGAGAGGAGGTCTGCAGAGATGTGGACGCCAAGGAATCTGAAGGACTGAACCCTCTCCACACATTCACCGTTGATGTGTAAGGGGATGGGGTCGGCACTATTTCACCTGAAATCCAAGATGAGTTCCTTGGTTTTTGTTATGTTCAGTGCGAGGTTGTTCACTGAACACAATTCACCAAGTTTCTGGACCTCATCTCTGTAGGCCGTCTCATCTCCTCCTGAAACAGCCCCACCACCGTCGTGTCATCTGCAAATTTAACAATGATGTTCTCTGGGTGGGCAGGACTGCAGTCGGATGTAATGGGCTCAGCACACAGCCCTGGGGAGAGCCGGTACTGAGAGTGCGGGTGGAGGAGAGGTGTGGGCCCAGTTTCCTTTATCCAGTCACAGTTTGGAAACCAGAATGTCCGGGATTATTGTGTTGAAGGCTGAGCTGAAGTCAATGAAGAGCATCCTGACATAGCTCCCCTGGTGTTCCAGGTGACTCAATGCCGAATGGAGAGCTATGGTTATGGCGTCCTCGCGGATTTGTTTGCCCGAAAGGCAAACTGATGCGGGTCCAGGGTACGGGGGAGACAGGTTTTAATATGATATAAAAGTAGTTCCTCAAATGGCTACAAATCGATTACACAACAAAAGTAGCTAATTTATGCTGTTTTTCTGGTGTGACCACAAGGCTAGCATCTTAGCATATGTGCAAATCCAAGTTGAAATACTGGGAGATTGAAGTACAGCCTCATAGAACCATTAACATGGTTGTAGCCTTGTACTCTTGTTAAAACTGTAATGTACAAATTCTTATTTATTTGTCTCTTCTGTATCTGTCTCTGAGATCACCTCACAACCAAACAATGTGGACCGTGCTGTACATCTTTTTCAGGGATTTTCTGTTGATGAATTGAAATAGTTTAAATACAACTCTTATCAGATGCTTTCTTTTGTAAATATTACACACCTCAGAGTTGTTTCACAGTTAGTCCACTGACACAGAGAGAGAGACACACATTCAGGGAGGCAGCTGCTGTGGGGGCAGATTATTCTATCAATGTCAAACTTCAATGACGCTTGTCATCTGATAAGGTTTGGTTTTAATAAATGAGGGACAAGCAGCCAAGCTGGATGCAGCAGTTTAACCCCCTGTTTGCACAGCACAGCACGACATCGGACCGACAACTCCTTCATCACCCACACAGTGTTCATGGTCAGAAACAGCACTATCCTCCCATTTATCATGTGGCTGCCAGTTTTGGCCAAATAGTCCTGATGCCAAAACGAAGCCACAACTGCAAATGTTTGGCAAAATTATACTGACAAATACCTGCAGATTCTGTCCTATTACTTTTACCAACCGGTTCTCTAATGAAACAACAAATGAATCCTTTTGTAAGTGCTTTCCACCATAAGACATGATTTTCTACGCCCCTATTGACAGGATGACATCATTAGTCTGTGCCTTACAAAACCAGTATTAACCTTTGTTAAGGTTAGGGGGCCTTTGTTGTCATGCTTACAATAGTAACCACTTGGTTAAGATTATGGGATAATGTCGGGTCATGGTTTAAAGAGTCCATTGTTGGCTGTTGATGGTAAAACAGGAAACGAACAGTGTCCAAAGTGTTAATGTCCAGTGTCACCTGATTTCTTCTTTTGTTACTGATGGACAAGATCATTTACATAATGACAACAGCTGCTAGAGGGTGCTGTCACTTGAACATAAACATGTGGTTTTTGGGCATTTGCTGAAACAACTTGGAAGGGCCGTTTCACTATTGTGTTGCCTTATCCCTATATCAAAACTGATTAAAATATAATTGCAGCAGTTGATTGGGCTATTGATAAATACCATAGACATTATATAAAGATGGACGACATGACAGCTCCCCAAAAGTGATGCCAAAACATCTGGATCACCCCCTGGTGGCAGTATAGGTCATAAACCCCACCCAAACTGAAAAATCTAAGTAATCAAATAAAATGTTCCCAAAGATGATTTCTGTAATTTTAGATAGTTCTTATCACACTGATGTTTGTTAGTTTGGTTTGAATTTGTTATTTGATGCTATAAAAGGAGGTGTGACATGACTGACACCCGTGAGTGTGCTCATGAGTGGTTCAGGCGGGTGTATGGGCAGTAACTCGATACTGTGCCTCCACCACGGATCACTACCGCTCAGACTCTGGCTCCAAATGATGTCACAAGTGCAACATGGCATCTCCCATATCTGGGATTTTTTGTACAGTGGGAGGAAGTGAAGACGCGCCGTCCATCTTTATATACAGTCTGTGGTTAATACTAATAGCTCACTGCTCACTTTCCAGCTTTTAATTGGTTTTATAGAAACCTTCTGCATTTTTTTATGTCCCAACAACACGTCACAGTTTTAGCGAACGGCTATACCCAAAAGTTTTACAACAAATTCATCTGCACATCCTCATGAAATAGGTGGAGACACGTAAATTAATTATGGTGGTGGTTAGGTTGTGTAATGGCTACAGCTGGTTGTGTCAGACCAATCAGAGCTGTATAGACAGGGTTCAGAATGAGAGTGTCATCTTCCTTTAGAGCTGGTTAGCTACATTCATAAAAAATATGTACATAAAAAGGCTGTTGTAAGTTTTCTTACAGAAATAACTCCTAATGTTCAGCAGATTTCTTTGGTCGTGGTCAAGTTAACTGCTGCACTACCGCAGCTTCAACTAAAAAGAACAGAAAGTTCACTCTCTTCACTCCCAACAAGAAATTGGCTAATTGACACAGATGCCTTGTCTGAATCAAGGTAGGTACAACATTAAGTACAACTCAATGATTATCCAGTTTCATTTACAGGGTAGAACAGAATAATTTGTGAATTACACGTGAAGCAGATAGCCTTCACGTACTTTAACACAGCGTCTTTAACACTGCTGGTTGCCCTTTCATGTTCATATATGATGTAAACAAAAAGTTTTTAAACACACATAACTTATAAGGCTGAGTCTTTCTAAGACCCCAAATAGAGGCTGTACTACTACATCTAGAATATTTCTATTAGATGTAATAGCGATCACTGTAATGATGCCTTGCAGCACCTTTTCACTTCAAAGCTACTGTATTTAAAGGGGAGACTTATTTGTTTGAGTTGGTGTCTGGGAGCGGAGGTGACAGCAGAAAGACACTCTGCAGCATGAAGCCGGTTTCAGCGCCGCTCGGCCGCTCTTGTTTGAGCTCATGATAGCCCTTAGCTCTTTTATGAACCAATATTACTTTTTTGAACATCTGTATAATGTCTTTTGTGTTTATTAAGCCCTCACAGATTACCTTCTCTTTCCCCTGGTGCTTAACCCTGCTTCTTTTATATATTGTGACCATGAAAACAGTTTCCCTTTTCTTTTCACTTTCTGCACTGTATAATGATTATTGAGGCCTGCGAGCTGCTGGAATTTAATTTCTCCACATAAATCTTCACAATAGGAAAAGGAAATTAAAGTTGCCATTACTGTCGGCAGTATTATCGTATCCTCACTTAACCTGCCATTCAGGAGGAATGAAACATTTATACTGCGTCCCCTCCTTCCTCCCCAGCCCTCATGTATCATCTGTGATCTCAGTGTGTGTGTGTGTGAGTGAGTGAGAAAGACAGAGTAAAAGGATCAATGAAGGGATATTGATATTTGAGAAGTTTATATTTTAACTAAAGCAACCCATTATGTCCACACCATTTTGGAAAGTGTTTTGTACAGTATCTACAGTACACATCTGCACTTTACACATAGATGACATTTGTGTGAAATGTTTGGAACCTTTGCTGAAAAGCCACAGTTCTTTTTTTTTTTTTTTACAAAATCATAAAATTCAAATTATTTTTAAAAGAAAATGGAGAGAAAAAAAATCAGGAGCTGTCAATGTATTTGTTTTGTAATCTTTGTTTTGCTTTTGTTTCTTCATCTATCATTCCCGCAAGCTAATCTTCTCCAGATAATAATAACAATACCTTGAACACACACACA
This sequence comes from Nannoperca australis, assembly GCA_036023655.1. Classification (NCBI taxonomy): domain Eukaryota; kingdom Metazoa; phylum Chordata; class Actinopteri; order Centrarchiformes; family Percichthyidae; genus Nannoperca; species Nannoperca australis. The sequence goes on along the minus strand of JAVQJD010088705.1, from coordinate 7,615 downwards.
CACAAACCAAAAGAAAAAAAAGGAAAAAATCAATTATGCTGGCCCTGACCAGGAGTGTCTCATTATTTCATAGGCAATAACCTGAATGATAGAGTAATAAAGAGCAATTTATTTGGAGAGGGGGAAGCGAGGGAGGAGGGACGAGCAGAAGATGGATGTGTTCAGATAGACAGATCTAATTAGCCTCTTCCGAGCTGCGGCTAGCCGCTCCGCTCAGGCTAATCTTGGGCTACCGCTAATGACCAGCAATCCACACCTCCTCCTCCTCCCCCATCAGCCTCGGGCTGCGTTAGTTCTGCTGCTGTGATGTGGGGATGGACAGACATGCAGCATGGATGGATGGAGAGACCAACAGGGACCACAACTCAATATTATGTTTCTATAGGGCCTTACTTTGTGTCTACAGTAATATGAATAGAGGGTTTATGGGTGTGTTTATTGCAGTTTATGATAAATTTACTGTTTTTGAAACTTTTTGTTTTTTTCTGTGACTTGGCCTACAGTTCTCAAAGTGAAGTTCCCCCTCATGGACAGCTGTACAAGCTGTAGGATTTGAATTTGCTGGGCTGACCTGTCTTTTGTTTTCAATAATGAGTCGACAAACTTTGCCAACAGCCAAACATCATGCAAGTGCAACAACACAAGACATACCAGGCCAGGTAATATTATTTTACTCTAGTCCAACAGCAGAAGGCTAGCTCGGCGTCTGTCCTGCACGAAGCTTTCACCAATGTCTAAAAGCCAGTCCAAGATTTACTCATGCTCTCAATGTACTCATGACATCAACATCTCTAATAGTCTATGTTCTCACAGTTGCAGATCCTCAACTCTGGCTATTGTACTTGGAATGTCTGTATGATGACTGTCTGAGTCCTTTACAGCCAGTAAATCAACAGAAGCTACTGTTGAAATGTGACTTTACTCTTAAATTATACATGAAAACAAATAGCACAATTCCTCAAAGTGCAAGTTGTTCACATATTTGTTTTGTCCAACCCACAGTCCAAAACCCAAAGATCCTCAGCTTACTTTGACAGAGCATTCCAAAATTCTGCATGCATTCACATTTGAGAAGCTGGGACCAGTGAATGCAAATTGACTTTTCAAAAAATTATTTTAACGATTAATTAATGATCAAAATGGTTGCTGACACATTTTCTGTGGTCACAGCAGCAGCTTCACCAGAGTCAGAGGATGGAGCACACCAAAACCGGATGAATACTCACAGCTATAGGAAGGACATAGATATACATAGTAATGCAAATACAAATGGTTCTTTAGAGGATACGTGAATAAGCCATAGTAAGTTTATCAAAACTCTTTAGTGGTTTTTATTTTAATTATGTTAATATATATCATAATTTCCCACAGGGAAAGTGGTGGTACTTTACCTCTACATTTATGGGGCTGTTTATAGGGCATTGGGATGCCTATAGTGTGAATCCAGAGGTTGAGCAGTATTTGCCCTCTGTGTCATGCAAAGTGTGAGGTGTGAAATGGAAACTGTACTAGCAAGAGCATCCATACACAGAACATGTATGCAGAAAGCATACACATTATTAATATCACTGGCTTTATTGTTTGTTTGTCAAGACCCGTCTGTTGTTTTACACACTGAGCATGTTTGCATGTTTGCACTGTACATTTGACATTGCACAAGCCATTCAGCACGAGCACGCATGTAATTAATACCGTTGATTTAGATTAGAGCGAGATAACAGGCAAATTAATCTCAACCTTAAGGAGGGGGGGAGGAAACGATACGGGAGAAAGGGAAAAAAATTCATGATGCCGCCACCAAATTTACATATGTTTACTTTCTCCCTCTGTGACCTTTCTGTCATTTCTGGACGACCGAGGTTCGCTGGCCCCTCTCTCTCTCTATTTATCACCTCCACCTCTCTATTCTTCCACTCTCACCACTCCTTCCTTGATTCTCTTCTTATTTGTGGGAGCTAACGAGTCAGTAGACAGGGTTCAGGGAACTTCTTTTGCAGGGAACATGTTTTAAATAAAACATAACGCCACGTCCGGGCCCACTGGGGATTGTTGTGAAGGAAGCGCTGCCATGTCTTTTCTAGCAGCAGCTGCATTTGAATAGTGTTTAGACTCAGAAGCCTTCACCTCTCTGTCTGCTGCCGCACCTTTCTCTTTTTCCTCCACTGTGAATCTGTCCTTCGATAAAAGCCACGTTAGCCCGACATCCAGAGTCATTTACTGGAGATTGTGGAGCGATGGCTAATTCGGCTCCTTTCAAATGCTAATGCCCACACTCCTGCCATTGCACTGGCAACTCCTCTTTTATTGCTCAACATCCTCATTACAATGGAGGGGAGAGTGTGTATACAACTCTCTCACTGGCTGTATGTGCTTGCTGATGTGTATGTCTACCTGGTTGTGTGTGTTTGGCGGTGTGCTAATGAATGAGAGCAGCGCCACAAGGGGGAGTTGAGAGGTGGTGATTTGACACTTTCTCTAAAACATATAGTCAAGAGGAAGACAGAGGAGGAGGCAGGAGAAGGGGGAGACATAAGGGAGGTGGAAGTGGGAGAGGAAGGAAAAATATGAGGAGATAGAGGATAAAAGATAAACCAGAAGGAAGTGGAAAATAAAATTAAGAGCAGTGCAATAGTGAAAAAAGTGAAGGATGAAGAGAGAAGAGGAGATCAAACGAAAGGAGTGGAGAAAAAGGATAGACACAGAATAAAGTGTTGAGCGAAGCTGAAAGGTCACACATATGGAGACAAATTAGTGCCAACATGTTTTGTAATTTTGAAAAACTGTAAAGTAGAACTGACAGTAGAAGTTTTTATCTTAAAAAACATAACTCAAATATTAATAAGTGTATGGAAAGTCTTCTGTTTAATTCAAAACTCTGTATACATAGGGATCAGACCATCTGATAGGAGTTCCTTTAAAAAATACTTTCAGACCGTGAGTAATGTTGGGACTAGAAGGTTCACCTCTGTGTGGCTTCAGTGCTATTTGCTATAATATCGCTACTTTCCATAGTATAACCCTTTTTTAAACTTAACTGCTTCAGCCACATCTTATGGTCTTCCTCAGTGGTCTTCCTCATTTTCATAGTTGTAATAGTGATAGCACAGTTATCATGATAACAGGTAGGCATAGATGGTAGACAGTATATAGATTAAATCATTTCACATTGTCTCCAAAGCACTGAACTTTTGCACAGAGTAAATCATTAACACAGTAACATGGGGCATCTGGAGGCCTAGTGGATAAGTAAATAACAACATAACGCAAACAGCAAAAATAGGCAGTGAAAATTATCTGTTGATTGTCATATCAAACAACATTGCACCTTTTAGTTTCAATGTCTGTATCTGTAGAATGTGCCAGAGACTAAAATAACCAGATTACCCAGTTACAACTGAGCACAGGCCTTTTAACCCTTCTGTCTAAATGAAATATAAATGAAATTTATAATGAAATGAAATTAAACATTGTATTACTGATGGCCATTATCAAAGGCAAACACGCTGTGAGCCGCAGCAGTTAGTCAGAGAGGTAGCACAGCTAGAAGAAGGTGCTGTGCAATTGTAAAGCATATAATCATTTTAATACATAACATAACTGTGAAACATTAAAAGAGCACTAAAGTGATGTAGTGGTGCACTTCTATGAAGTTTATGGAAGTGCAAAGTGGTCAAAGTTAAAGCAGAGGCTAAGAAATCCTGACTTCTAGTCCCTATTATGGGTCAAGGCCCCACCAGACTGGATCCTGCAGTGCAGGCCTGATAGTTTGTTACGCAGGCCTTGATAGAAATGTATTTTTTCCAACACCCACTTGAATTTACTCAAGTGAGGCCTTTCGAATAATTAAAAAAGAAACACTGAAGACATGTTTTCACGGGCTGATTGGTCCTCTTCGTGATGAGTAAATTGACTTTGACATGTAAAATTGGTGAAGTGCCTCTTTAATAAATTATATTAAACAAATCACTGTTTTGTCCGTTATGGACAGACTGACACATTCTAAAACTAGAGTTCTGCTACTCGAGCCAAACCTGACCTGTCTTGACATAATATTGGGTTTTATTCAAATGTATAGCTACAACTTAAAGTGCGGGTATGGGTTTGGGTTCAGTTAGGTCATGTCTGCGGGGCTCGTGTGGGCTGGGTTTGGATTTCAGTAAACTTCACTCAAGTCTGACTTAATGTACAGAGGCCATTTGGGACAATCTACCAAATTCAACACTAACATTTTGTCATTTAGAAAGTATATCTACCCAAAAAGTGCTCAAATGCTGGATACTGTGATGAGCAGGCGTGTGGGTTCACCTTTTTGTGTCACATTCAAGATCATGTATTTCCACCTGAACAGTAACATCTTGGCCTTATGGTACAGTAATCATCTCTCACACCTAGAAAAACTCCAAATGTGCTAATGTATTCTCTTTCAAATAGTCTAAAGAAAATTAATGCAATATTGGCACCTTGAAGTTAATTAGATCTCCAGTCCACAGCTTTGGTGTTACCACTAAGTGTTAGCATTATAGTCGGTCTCCCACCCCCCACACCCTCGACACCCCCTCAGGACACTCAGTCACTCCACGCCACTGTCACCCCCCCCCCATCACAGCAGATTAGGCGCTAACTAACCCTTCTTTAATTAACTCATGATTAGGTATTAATATCTGGCGCAGGTTCCAGGCTTGCAGTTGTTGCCTTAATAAGTGGATTAGCGTTAGCCTCTCGCTGCTCTCTCTCTCTCTGGCTAAGAGATATCTATCCTCCTCTCCATTACACCCCCCCTTCCACATGCATCCCTCTTGGCGTTCTCTGGCAGCTGTTCAAAAGCAGAATTTTCCTGCGAACAAGTTTGTTCTTGTGGTCAGAGTGGATGGGCTCAGTGTTATGAACACTTTCACACCAGCAGAATTACATGCAATGCAATATGCCTTTCACACAGCTGAGGGGTAACGCTGGGCTTTGATTTAGACATTATCAGACATTACAATGTAGATACAGTACAGGCTCTTGGACAACACACCAATAAAAAGGTCATGTGTTAGCGTGTTTTTTTCTCCTGCTAGCTAGTAGCACAGGCAACATTGTGATGCACCTGCTTACCTGAATTAGCAAAGGATATGTGCTTGTTAAAAATGAAATAAAAATGGAAAAGGAAAGATTTTCAACCACAAAGCATATAACATCCAGTACAGCAGATTACTGCTTGCCTGTTGTATCCTTGTATATCCAAAACAGAAAACCATTGTAATCAATACTTGGACAAATACATTACGACTAACATTTAAAAGTAAATAAAATCCAAAGATATTGAAAAAGACATAAAGGTGAGCATTAAAATGCACATCGGACAAACTACATTTGTCAAACATACAAAAATTGTTTTAAAGATGGCTTTAAGATGGCAGATTTTTCCCTGCCAAATATCCTCAGGCAGGGAGGGCCTAGTAACCTATAGAGTAAAGATTGGGCACTACTGCAGTAGAGATCTCAAGCAGCCTCATAGATAATTAACATCACAGGTATAAGCAAGAACATTAGCATGCAAGCAACAAACTGCAACAAACAAAATCTACTGGTAACCAGTTAAAGGTAACAGGGATCTGTATCACATAATCATTAATATAACGTGATCAAACCGAGTTAAACCAAGTCCATTCCACCAGGGCAAGCTGCTGCTGACAGTCCAGAGGTGAAATCAAGTGATTGACGCCTCAATCATAAATAATCACCTTGACAATCACAGTGTGTGCATGCCGTTTTAGTTTGATAACGTATTGCAATGAATTTGTGAAACAAGTAAAAAAATACATGTCGGTATGTTTCTGTAAGGTTTATTTCTAGTCTGACAGTCACATCTTTTACATTACTGTCCAGATATCTCATGGCCAGTGGGAAGCATGCACAGGTATGTAGGTGTGTTACTGTGGAGCAAAAAAGAAGGGAAAAAATCTGCACCTCTTCAGTGACAATGACCTTGAGGGTAGTATTTCTGTGGAAAAGGTAAAAAAAGGTAATAAAACACCCAAGATAACATTTTCAACAGCAACTGGGCTTCTTCAGACCCTTTAAAGACAGAGGCGGGCAACTGATCTTTAAGAAACACTTGTAATATTTAGCAGGTGTCAAAAAGGATTTACAGGAGAGAAAAATACATTTTCCAGTATATTAAAGCAAGCCACCTGCGTCACTTAGCAGGTCCAAGGAGCAGCTTTCAAGGAGCACATTGCAATTTAATGAGAGTATGCTTGAGAAAGGCACTTCCACCCAGCATCAGAGCAGACCACAACAAAGTCTGTGTGTTTATTCAAGTATTTACAGCTGGCCTGCAACGGCAAAGAAAGCTCTTTATATGTGACCTTATGGCAAAGGATCAAATGAATGTGATGTGGAAAGAATGAGGAGCAAGGCAGGCGTGATCACAGCAACACTTTTAACCCTTTTTTTTTTTTTGATATTTATGAAGGGACACTTTTCATCATAGTTGGTTACCAGTCTTGATTACCTTGGTTCAGTGGTTCCCAAAATGTTAATGTAAAGGCATGCAGTAGCTTGTTATAGCAGCTCTCTCACTGGAAGTAAAAAACTTTCCCCACAAACATGAGAAGAAATTATTACTACTTTCAACAATCTCATCATCATGTGCCATGATCTGCCCGGTTCAGCTGTTGGGGAAAAAGAAAACTGAGTTTAAAAGCTGGGCAAAGTCAAGGCAATCAGTCACAATAAGGAGTGGTAGGAGCAAAGACAGTGCTGCTGGTCAAACACCAGGTAGAAGATTTGAAAAACACTAGATTAACACGTCTTACCCAAGACAGTCAGAAGCCTTAATCATATTTCTACTCTTAGTTTTTGTACCTGTGATGTTTGGCTCAATGAAATTTAGTTCATCATTTGCTTTAAATTTACTTTTTAGTCCTTTAACAGCTTCACTAGCAGGCACCAAAGCATATGTTAATTTGGCTTTTATTGCATCCCTCCACACTCCTGATTGGGTGTGCCCACCCAGTTAGGAAACTACTGCTTGGGAAAATCTGTAAAACATTCTGTCAACAGTTTACATTGTGACTATATCTTCTGTAGTAAATATGTCTACTGATGTTCGCTTTGCACCGGACTGTCATGTCGAGGAGGATACTAAGCTTTAAGTCAAATCTCTCAATTTACTAGCCAGTGTGGTTGGGCTCATCCTAAAGAGCTCGGAGTGCTGCTTCTTTCCTTTAAGAGGTATGAGTTGCGGTGGTTCAATTATCTCATTAGGATACCTCTGAGGCACCTCCCTCTGCATTTGCTAGTGGAAGGAGACAATCGGGCAGACCCAGAACACGCTACAGGGATTATACATCCCATCAGGTCTGGGAACATCTGGGGATCCTCCAGGAGGAGCTGGAGGTTGTGGCTCTGATGAAGTGTGTATGGGCTTATATAATGGATAGATACCACAAGAGGACATAAAGGACCCCAGAGCATGAATGGCCTCAGTGAACCCCTGATGTTTCATCTACACTGTAATAAAAATCCATGTAGTTCAACTTAAAAACTTAAGTTCAATTGCTGCCTTAAAGTTATACGTCAAATCAAACCAGATTTACTAATTGTTTTAACTCAGTATTTTGAGTCT
>JAVQJD010088691.1:0-11636 GCA_036023655.1 Nannoperca australis | reverse complement strand
AACATGTGTCATCATGAACTCCTTACTCAAAGAGGGAGCGTTCTACTTATTAATTTTTACATTTAGGCACCATGGTGCTCCAGAACTGCCTGTGGTGTAATATATGCGTCCACACACAGACACCGCGACAACAACCTGATGACAAGTATATGTGGCACCATGCTGCTATGACATAATTACAAGTACCCACCTATGAGGGCAGAGGCCATGCAGCGGATGGACAGGCAGCGGGGGGCGATGACCTGCAGCGTCTGGTGCTTGGAGAGCTCCAGCAGCAGCAGGTGGCCCCCTCTAGTGCCGATCCAGAGAGTTGCAGCGCTCTGCACCAGCAGGGCCTTCACTCTGGCCCAGGAGGGAGCTACGTCAGTGGGCAGCTCCACCTCGCTGCCCTGCCTGCCTCTGCAGCCGGAGTCGTGTCTGCAGGGAGAGGAGTTGTTAAACACACAGCTGGATCTCTGGAGGCTGGGACACTGTAACCGCGGACAACCGAGTATATTAGAAAAGGAAAACGTGTAAATAGACAAAAATATGTTGTTAAGCAACAAGATCCTGTTTGATTTTAAAGACATTTTTCTTGTTAAGTGCTCACTGATGTTTGTGTACAAAGATCACTCATTGGTCAAACAGTGTGGGACGTCTTCCACTTTTTATTTCCTGATTCAGATATTCACATTTCTGTACACGATACTCGTTCTTTATTGTCTCTGTTTACCAGCTGTGGCTGCGTCTATAATGATAACGACTTGAGTTTCTTGTTTATTCAGGGCGAACTGTTCCTGTGTGTTACGATGGGCATTCTTACTCTAAAAGCAATTAAAAACAGCAAGCGTGAAGGATACTGATCAATGCAACTTGAAGTGGAACAAGCTTGAATGTACACGAGCAGCACAGGTCAGAGCCCTTGTAGCCGTGTGTGTGTGTGTGTGTGTGTACCTGATGATCTGAGCACAGTCGATGCAGTCCACCATCCTCTCGCTCCTCTTATCCCAAACCTCGACGGTTGGCGTCCCGGCTTTGCTCAGGTAAACGCGTTTATCCACAACCATTCGAGACACACACGCTTCACCACCCAAAGACCGCTGCTGTCTGAAGGGCACACGCACACGCACACAAACACACACATTTATTTATGTTGTGATGCTCCTTCTTCGGCCCCTCCCTTCTCAACACACATCAACAGTTTCCTTCTACATGGACTCACTGGAACATGAGGTTGGGCCTCGTGTCGATGCTCTTGCAGACGTCGTAGTCGGCCGTGAAGGAGAGGATCTTGGTCCCGCAGCCGGCCCACACGGACCTGCAGTCCAGCAAATGCAGCGACTGGCCCAGACACATGACAGGCGTGTTGACGCTTCCCACAGTGAGAGTCTTAACCGGCTGCCCGCTCTCCTGCTGGGGAGGAGGAGGTGGAGAAGAGGATGAAGGTGACGTGCATTTACAGCACGGGAGCAACACACACACACACTGGATCGTTTCTTTAATATCTAATATTTACCTTGAGAGCAGAGTCCTCATAAACAGTGAGAATTCCATCGGCTGTTCCAACCAGCAAGTAATTCCTTCTTTGGCTGAAAAGTTAATGAAAAACAACAAAAGGCACTATTTGAAAAGGTTTGTAGACTCTCTTACATGTGCTCATAATTAGCAGATCTTCTAAAAGATCTATTATATTATAGTATTTTTTAAGGCAAAGGGCTCAAGTCCAAGTCGAGTTCCAAGTCTTTTTTGATTTTGTAAAGTCGAGTCGAAAGTAGTCAGATGTGTCCAAGTCACGTGACACCACTTCATAATCATTCACCCTCTCTGGACAGCAGTGAGGTCTGGCGATGGGTCCTTGACCTCACAAATGTCACAAATTGTAGCCCGACTTTTTGGTAAATAAAGAAATCAGTTATTTGGGACAGTCCTCAATGTTCAACATCAAATTTTGTCCAATTTAGTGGTTTTGCGAAGTTACTAACTGGATTATGACAGGATGCCAACGTCAGTCAGGACGGTTGATTCCTGAGACATTCATATTCCTCAGATTATGATGTAAATATATGGAAGACTGATTTACAATATTGTGGAAGTAAATATCCACAATATTGTAAATCTAGAGTCTAGAGCCATCGTCAGATCAGAATCAGATTTAAAGTAGCTGTGGATTCATGGTTCTCAGATGGTGAAACCGTGTGTTTTTGTGACCCCTTGACTTCTATTTGTTGCACGAGAAACGTTGAAATCTTTCAGGCAGGTCAACATGAACTAAACGACACTCACGAGCGCCGAGGGTGCACGTGGAAGAACAGCGAGGTGACAGCGTCGGTGACACTCTGCAGGTGGTGCCAAGTCGACGTGTCCTCAGTGCTGATGACCACTAAGGAGCCAGACTGGGTGCCCGCCACCAGCCAATCGCAGGCCTCGTTTGGGATTTGGACGGTCACGATACACAAGACGGGACTGGTGTCGATGCACTGCAGGAAGAAGAGAATAAACAAATGTGGCAGGTGGTTCCCCACAAACACCAGGACTACACCAACCTTCAAATACTCACGTCTACCAGGGAAACCTGAACGTCTGATACCGTGTTTGTTCATAGCTACACAGCATTTTAGTGTCTTGTCCTTATTTGTTTACAGGCTGCAGCTGCCAGCACACAGAGACGTGCAAGAACGTACATCCTGATCCAACCTGATGCTTCTTCATACTTATACTATACTCACACTACTAAATGAAGCTGTGACAAGTTACAGTGTGGACCGGTGTTAATATTAAGACACCAGAGAAGGTGAATTACAGCATTTCAAATGTCTGTCCAATTAAAAAAAGCCCTGTTTCGGAGCGTCTTAGTAGCTGAATGGTTACTACGCATGGTGCATAACAGCCACGTCTAAACAAAAAAAAAAAAAAGCTAAATCTATACACATCCGTCTCACTTCTCATTGAAATAAAATGTGAAATCAAGCAAACGTCCGGCCCTGAGGTGAACAGTGCTTTTGGTACCTGTGTGGTGACTGTGTTGGTGTCCAGGTCCACGGCTGTGACGGAGCCAAGTCTCCGGGCGCTGCTGCGTCCGCCCACCCAGGCCCTGTGGCTACTCGAGGGGCCTTCACTGCCGCCGCCGCCGCTCACTGTGAAGCACTCAGCGTTGAACGCCCGGGGAACCAGCCGCTCCCTCATCAGGCACAGCATCTCCCCTGAGTTCAGCCTGTCAAACACCTGCACACATTACAGGAGACACGGTTACGATCACCACTCACTGCTCTGCCTTGTCCACATTTCTCAGTCAGAATGAAGCCACCAGCCTACCTGAGCGGAAGTGGGACGACCCTGAGGGCTTTCTCTCAGACAGTCCTTCATCAGTGCCTGGAAGCCCGGCCAAGGGGAGCAACCGTAGTGTTTCACTGGATCTGCACGCAGGACAGCGAACAGGTCAGTAAATGCTGCCTGGTGTCAGATCAGTGAATACATGTATGTATCTGTTCAATAGAAAATGATGAATACAGAACTCCAGCCAGAAATTCCATAAAACCAAAATCATCAAACTTCTTCTTCTCAGGAAAGAACGTGCATATTGTGTAGTTTATTCAATTAGATTTCAAGATCGTCATTAAATCATGGTTAAAGGCACAATCCTGTGTGATCCCAAACACCAAGACTCTTAAATCCACTGTCAGGCGTTCACATAAAGGGTATAAATAAAACTGAAGTGAATTGTATGATGCTGGACAGAAGCAGCGTCACATTACATGATTACATATTACATGATTACATATGTAACCGCAGCAGACAGCAGACCAGAGGTCTTCTGATCAACTGGTGGTTTTCTGCTTAGGAAAGGTTTGGGTTCGTACCTGGCAGCTTCCCCTGCACTGCGACCTCATCAAACTCACTGGGGAACTTCATGCCGTCAGAGATGCGCTCGCCGCAGGTCAGGAGGTCGTAGAGCAGCAGGCCGAACGAGAACACATCAGCCTGCTGGTTGTAGATCACGTTACCTCGGGCAACCTCTGGTGCTCGGAAACCTGCCACATACACAGCACTCAATGTCAAAAGCTGTGCGTAATAACTGCATACTTTGGTGCTATAATCATATATAAAAACTTTAAACCGCTGTCCAATTATGTGGATATAAAGAAATCTGATTTGTAGGAATAACCGAACCAACAGCGTGACACTGACCTACAGTTTAACTGCATCTCTTCAGATATTCAGTAAGAAGGAGGAGCTGAAATGTAATAAGCATGTGTGAGGTGTGAGGAGTCTGACCTGGCGTGCCCTCGGAGCTCCTCACTCCCATGCTGCAGCAGTACTGAGCGATGCCGTAGTCTGTGATCTTGGCGATGATCTCAGAGTCGGTCTTCAGGTTGAACAGAAGGACGTTGTGGGGCTTGAGATCCCGATAGATGACCATGGCTGAGTGAAGGTACCTGATCACACGGATTAAACGACGACACGGGACATTTTTCACACTGTAGCTTCCAAGACTTTTATCACACTTTCTAACTTCTAACTAACTTCCCAATAATTACATTTAATCCAAATCAAGTGTACAGGCTAAAGGCGAGGAACTCTCTACCTGAGTCCATCCGCCACCTGCAGGGCGATTCGGTGCTGCAGCTTTCGGTTGAGGCTGCCGTTCTCGTGTTCGAACAGGGAGTCCAGTGAGCCTCGCAGGGCCAGCTCCATCACCAGGACCTGAGGCACCGTGCCGGCTGCAAGCAGACCGACCAGGCTGGGGTGACAGAGGCGACTCAACACCACTAGCTCCTGGAGAAGCAAGTGAGACATTAGCGGCAGCAAACTACAGGTTGGTGTCCAGAAAAATCCCCAGTTTGGTGTCTGCAGCAATGTTTAAGTAAAAGGATATTCACTGACTGCTGAGGTTGTCTTTCACACTTTAAATGTTCAGTGGTACCTGTCTGAGGAGTCTGTACACGTAAAGCTCAGATGCATGCTTGTTGAATATCTTCACGGCTACTTCTTCATTTTTGTAGACACCTCGATAGACGGTCCCAAAGCCACCATCCCCTGTGAGCCACAGATATTATGTATTTATGAGTTTCATTTAACAGTTTTAAGGCATTTTTTAGCAAAACCAGGAGGAGAAATGGTGGAGATCTTGTACGTTTTTATCAAAACCCCCGGGGGAATTTAAAAACAGAAGAACCAAGAAATGACAACGTGTGGAAATGATGTGACAGGCGTACCCAGTCGGTTCTCTTTAGACATGTCTACTTCCAGCTCCTCACTGTACAGTATTGTTCCTGCAGGCTGGTCACTCAGCACCAAGTCCGGAGCGATCTGAGAGATGGGAAGTGTGCAGCGGGGGTCCTCCGGGTTCACAAGCAGAAAATCTACCATGAAACAACAAACTCAGTGACATGATGACGGTGTTCGATAACCAGGAGTGTGCATGTGGAGCGATTACAGTGAGGTGCTTTTAGAAAACGTAGACTGTTTGCTTTGTACAAAATATTTGTGTATTTAAAAAGAAACGCTCTTGAATTCATTCTGACAAAAGCGTTGTTTTTTTACGTACCGTTGTCACAGCGGGCAAAGAGGTCCTCGAGCAGAATCTTGCTCCACTCCTGCCCGTCCTCGAAGGTGTAGAGAACCCACTTCTTCAGCAGAGCCTCGCCGCTGCCGTGCATGTCCGTGTTCAGCAGGCCGGGAAACCACTCCTCCAGCAGGGAGTCGACGTGATCCACCACCTGACCCAGCAGCACCCGGCCTGCGGGGCGAGAGAGGCAGCTGAGACGGCCATCGTCGGTGACCTGGTCGCTACTGGCAACCGTTCTGTGATACACTCAGTGTCAGGGCACGCTGTTACCAGCATTGTGATGTTGTGTTTTTAATGGGCTTTATTTTACTTCTTATCAGATCAATACACTTCCATGACAATGCTATTTACAGAATTGGTACGAGTTAAATTCAATGCACTTTTCCACATTTCCACAGTCTTGAATCTAAATTGTTACTTTAAATACCAGGAGGCAACAAACAAATAGACAAAGGGATTCTTTTATTTGAAATATTTAAAGGTCTGACTGATGATGAAACTTCTTTTCAAGGAATATATTCAAATTCAAGCATAATTCAAATGAAGCATTTCCCAAACTTTCAAGACTTTGTACGAACCCTGTTTTTATCGTAAACATATGGATATTTGGGTTTACATACTTTCTCTCTCTCTCTAATCTGAAATGATGTCCAACAGTTTAAGCAGGTCTCTCATTCCTTTACATTCAGTGTAAGTGTTCTGGTTTCTAGCAGAGCAGCCACTTTTGCCTTTTTATGGGCCAAGCAGCTTCTCAGATGTCTGTAATACGAGTGAAACTGAGAGCTTCACGGTACGTTCAATCATTTCCACATATTTATTGTCCAGCAAGACTAGAATACTTTAAAACCACTGCACCTTGGCGCGAAGAGGGCACAGTTATCCTGACGAAGCTGGAGGGGTTCTCCTCCACGGACGCAGCCTCCACCAGACAGTAGGCGTCCGGGGACCAGCTCAGGTACACGCCCGTCCTCCAGTAGATCCGGTTGGGTCGCACCACTTTTTCTGGGCGACGCACAGCGAGGTGATTCATTTTATAAATAAAGCGCTGCCTGATGAAACAGCGACTGTGTCTACTCAACTTACTGCGCTCAACTTACCTCTTCCACACAGCAGGTAGGAGGAAAACTCCAGCAGGCGGCTAATCTGGCGAGACCAGTAGTCCATGGGGAAGTACGGCATCTCGTACAGACGCACAATCACCTCGGAGTTCTCGCAGTGAGGCAAGTCGATCACCGGTCTGTGTTTGGACAAGCTGTACAGGAAGAGCCGAGTGGTTAGAGACAGTGAGCTGCTTTGATATGTTCAATGATTTGATCCGTCTCCAGCAGCAAAGTCAAACACACCTGCTGGGTACCAGTAGCTGGTCCTCGCCGAAGGGCAGAGCGATCTGGAACTTCTCCAGCAGCTTGAAGAACTGCGTCAGGTGGCTCTTGGGGAAACATTTGGTCTCAGACAGAAACCTTTCCACCACTGAGCGCTGAACAACTCCTTTCGGGTTCTCCCAGAAGCCAGAGCTCTTTAATGTCAGTTTCTAAACAGAGAGCAGACCACACCTGCATCTGTGCACCTGACGAGTCCGACACGTCCTTCAACAGCTGAAGACGCACTTTCTTCCCACCATTTATACAACATTTGCTGTTTATGAGGCACCAGCTGATGTAGGCTTGTACATAACACGCAGCATGTGACAGTATAGAGGATAAGCAGTTGAATCACAACAATCTCTTGATAAATATGCTGCAAACACTTCATAACACACTTTAAAACTTAACACGGTAGCACCTATAGGTCATAATTACAGTTGTTTACTGTGTGTTCTGTTGTTGTCGGGTTGTTTGCACGTTAATTATTTTCGTTTGTGTATTTATTCAGTTTTAATTGTTCTCTCGACATTACTGAAAATAAGGAGCACGCTCTTAATGATTCTTCGAGATTTAAATAAAGGCTGAATGACTGGAAAGATGAGGCTACCTGGGAGATGATGTTGCACAGCCACTGTGGGTCGATGAAGTAGAGCTCTTGGAGCTGAAGTGCCGGATCATCAAAGTGCAGTAAGACCCCTTCAGTGACAGAGGAGAAACAAAACCAAACAGACACAGCCCGGCTCGGTCAGATGTGTCGTTGATCCATGAGGCAACATTTAAGACATTAAATGTGTGAAAATGTCGCCCCCTGCAGCCTTAACAGAGGGACTTCATACAATCACACTTCTCATCTTAAGTGTGTACAGCTGTGAGTCAAAGGTTACACTGCAGATGAAGGAGAGCTGAGGGATGATGATTAATTAGGACACTATAATCAATTAAAGGTCATCCATTTCTTGATGCAACGGAGCAGGTTTCCTGACTCCGACTGACCGGCTTCGCTGAGGAAGTGGACGGCGTGGGGCAGCTCCGCCTCCTCCAGCTGCAGCTGACTCTCCAGGATGAGCTGCAGCAGCTGCTGGTGCCTGAGAACGGGGAACTCCGGGGGAACCCTGGTCCTCTCCTGCAGAACCCGGCGCTCCAGCTCCACGTAGCTGTCTGGAACCAGCTGGCCCATCACAGGCCGGTCCTGGATCTGCGAGCGGGAGAGGAGATGAGAAGGTAAGGAGAGGCAAAGAAAGGAAAGGTTTACTTTGCCGTTTGTGTCCTTTTACCTTGAAGCTGGTGATTTCCATGTCGATGGCCTTGCGGAGCTTGTTCATGGAGTCCGAGTCCTCGCACAGGGAGACCATGTAGTACTCCCTGATGGCAGGGAAGCCCTGGTGGTGCAGCAGCTCCTCTCTGATCTTGTTCATGCAGGCCTGAAGCTGCAGCTCCCCGCTCACGTCTGTGTGGGTTCCCACCAGGATCACCGGGGCCTGAGGAGCTACAGCCTGAAGCAAAGAGGATGGAAACATCATTTAAGGCTCAGTCAGCCGTGATGTCCAAAACACTTTGATCTTTGCATCTGTTGTTCTAATGATGTGACACTTGTCTTTTAAGTGTAATTACGTGATGGTATTTTCAAATGTAGCAGTCCACTCAAATATATGATCTTGATTCAGGAAAATTGTCAAATTTAGTCATATTAATTGAAATATAATTATATTTATATTGATAGATTATTACTTATTTAAAATAGTGACACTTTATTTTAAATCATTCATCAGTGTGCTCAGTATTTAGTGTAATATATGTTGATAGTACACAACAAAGCCCCAACACATACTACGTCACAGCTGACTTCAAACTACACACATCATGTTTTCTTTCATGTTCTTTATCAAATCTTTCATCCTCAACGTACAGTATATCTTTAAGAAATGATCAAACTTTAGCATTCGACCAACAGGATTAATAAACAAATTGGGATACTGGATATTCAACACCCCACTGATTACTCCTCAGAACAGCGGGACTCTTTATGGACCCACCTTGATGTTGAAGAGCCAGGGTTTGAGGGCGTCCACCTGACTGGCTCCCCTGCTGAGGTTGTACACCACCAGGTAGAGAGCTCTGGACGTCAGGAAGTGAGGGTGAGAGCCGCGGAACTCCTCTCCACCTGTCGTGTGAAGCAGGAGACCGTGAATCTACATCCCACCAGCTAAACAGGATGCATATGCATGGGACATGTTATATGCATGACTACTCTGTAGAATCCTTGATTCATTCCTCCTAAGAGTAACAACCTGTTGTTGGTGACTTGTACTTGCAACATGGACAGTTTGGATTTAGATGCAGAGGAGGAGACTCTTTAGATGCACTTCATACAGCTTTTCAGTGCACGGAAAAGTGATATTGATCTAAATCCGATGAGATTAGCTGGAAATCTGTGGAATCTTGTCAATAAACGCCACAAATAAATTCAAAAGTCAACAAAAAGAGTTTTTCCTTTCAAAGTGTAATGCTCATCCATTAGTTACTGTCGTGGTTTCACTAAGAGTTATGGTACCTGGTCTCTAACTCATACTCAAGACTTCAGGTTCAACTTTGATGAACTCGATCTATTATGATCGATTCCATTTCACACGTTGGCCAACCTGAGAAGTCCCAGACGTTCAGCACCATTTTCTTCTTGTCGCGCTCCCCGATGGTCCAGTCCCGGACGTCGATGCCAACAGCGGTCCGCTTCGAGTTCAACTGCGAGCGCTTCGGCTTCATCAGCTGCCGGATCAGGGTGGTCTTCCCGCTGCCCGCGTTCCCCACCACGATGAGCTTCATCCGATAGTACGGCACCGCCTTCTTCAGCCGCTGCTGCAGGAACCTGGGAGAGGGAACGGTTTGGATTATTGATCCACATCAATAGAGATTTATCTCGTTTTATTTCTTCTTCTACACATTCAAGGCAGCGGGATCGTAAACTGTGGTGTTGTTTAAAATGAATATCTTGACCTGACAATGTCTTTGGTTTTGCTGCCAATGAGCTTCAGGTCCAGCTGGAGTCGAAGGCCGTCCAGCGGCAGGTCCCACAGTCTGCTCAGTTTCCCCATCTCATCCGGGAAGGAGCGCAGGTTTGTGTTACGACTCACGTCCAGGGAGGTCAGACCCTCCAACAAGCCGATCTGTGGAGGGATCTGACACAAACATCAAGGGTCGTTCACTCCCGGATGTAGTGTACTTACAACTTTCAGTAGTTGGATACTGACTAAGACCAAACGAGCCTTTACCTCAGTGAGCGTGTTGTCACTCAGGTGCAGTTTCTCCAGTCTGGCCCACTTGTTGATCGGACCGCTCAGATCCAGGGCTTTGATGCAGTTCTGACTGAACATCAGCTCCCGGAGGTTGCTGGACTCCCAGAGTCCCGGGCCGGGCAGAGCTGCAATGCTGTTGCTTCTCATGTCCACTGACCGCAAGCTGGACATATAAAATGGGATGTGTGAAGACATTGAAGAAAGTGGTTTTAATAGCCGAAATTAGAAATATGGAAATGGGAAAAACCAGCTGAGTCTCTGAATTACTTTGGGAGCTTCAGGAGAGCCTCAGGAACGCAGGTGAAGCCGTTGTTTGCTAGTTTCAGTGTCGTGATCTTGGACGGGAGATGTGACAGGGAACCTGGAGAGGACAGCAAAGCTCTTTCTGTGTCTCCACATACACAAGCAACTATTCATGGCACATGTGGGAGGAAAGAATGAATAAATGGATCCAGGCTTCTGTTGTTAACTGGCCCGTGAAGCCAATCTCATATCTCTGACCGTCAATTCTGATGAAGGCTGGAGGCGTCGCATAACTTAACCATAGTTAAAAACATCTGCTTTGCTTAAACAAAAACATTTTTAACTTGTGCATCTATGTCTGATGCTTGAGTGTATTCCAGAGTATGTATATATATATATATATATATAGCTTGTAAAAAACATTGTTGATGAAATAGCCTACTTTTAGTTGTTGCTACTAACTGTATACATATAGCCTAATTTTAGGTTAGTAAGTACCAACTACATATAGATATCTATCTATCTATCTATCTATCTATCTATCGAGAGAGAGAGAGAGAGATGAAGAAGGCCCAGTGTTTTTCTAAGGCAGATTTTGAACCTGCTGATACTCGGTACTCACAGATTTTGTTCCCGGAGACGTTGAGAGTTTCCAGTTTGGGGCAGCCGGTCAGGAAGTCTGGAGAAACGGTCTCCACGCTGTTCTTGCTCACGTCAAGCAGCTTGATCTCCGGCAGACACAGAGGCGCACACAGCGAACTTATGCTGTTACTGAGAGGACAAAGAAGAAAAACAACTGTTGTTTGATACATACAGGTTCACGATGCCGCCTTAAAATAATATACCTTATGTTTTGCTCCTCGTAAACTACTGCACAAAATGCATGCATCCAATAATTCACATAAAATCAAACATTTTAAAATAACAAAGAGGATCGTGCAGCATTGGTGGAGGAGTGCTCTTTGATGCTTTCTAGTAATCCCTCACTTGTTCAGCACAGCAGTCACTGGTTTTAAAAGGCATCTGAGATGTTTAAGTAAAGAAAATTAAATAATGTTCGATGAATGTTCGAGGATTTACAGCAGCCAACAATCTAATGTTTTTACACACACACACACACACACACACACACACACACACACACACACACACACACACACACACACACACACACACACACACACACACACACAC
>JAVQJD010088690.1:0-28733 GCA_036023655.1 Nannoperca australis | reverse complement strand
CAGCTATCAGGCCTCAACTTTCCAGTTGTCTCCCCAGACTGTGTTGGCTGATTCGCTGAGGTGAAGCAGATAAATCCTGACATATCACCACCAGATCTCGGCAGTTGTGGGAGCCAGCACAGACAGGAATTTTTCAATTTCATCAAGCCATATATCTACAGTGGCGATGACAATGACAAATGGTGCTTATTCAAATAGTCATGCACTGTACAGCCCCTCTAAACGGTAACCCCATCAGGATAAATTGCTGCTGGCTATCAATTCTGCGTCTCTGCCTTCCCTCGCCACTTATTGTAACAAAAGGCCCTATTAACCCAAAGAAACGTAAAGCAAGATCGGATTTAATGTTGGACGCGCACGTTTGCATATGTTTACATGTAGCTGTTCTGGTGGGCCTCAAAACAACAGTGTGCCATTGTTACTACAGTGCATTGTCAAACTGTTCATATTGATTTCAGTTTTCTGTGTTAACAGTAAATAAAATAAAGGAAAACATTTCTCAGTACCGCTGTTATGAAATCTAAGGAGTAAACACAGCTTTAAAATGTGTGACAATAGGCTCGATTCCCGTTTAATAAAGGCCGGACGGAGGAAATGTATCTTTGGTGGCAGACATGAACGATTGAAACCTTTTCCTGCCCGAGGCAAGCCAAGGAAGAGCGTTCTGGACGTCACATGAGTAATTTCTGCTGACTCAATTTGCTGAAGTCATTATTTATTTCACTTGTATAAATCCAGGGTGTGCCGTTGATACAGTAGCTGCCAAGCACTTTTATTGGTATTGAGATTAGGAGGAGGCACACGCTGAGAGATTCACCTGCTACAGAAATGACAGTCAGATTATTTACAACGTGTTTAAACTCTGGCTACGACCAATGTTTTTCATTATTGATCACTCAATTATCATTTCAATTCATTGTTTATTTCATAACAAGTCAATAACCGAAAAACAAATTTATAATTTTATATATATATATATATATATATATATATATATATATATCCCATTTTCCCAGAGCCCTTGGTGACGTCTTGAAATTCAGTGTTTTGTCCAAAACTTAAAGATATTATATTGAAACATGAAACAGCACAAAGGGAATGAAGCTGGACCGAGCAGCTTAATGACTCACACCAGGGTTTTAAGTAGTTGAAGTCATTCACTGATATTAAGATAATACAATATAATGATAAATTAAAAATGTATTTTTTCACATTTGGAATTTTTTCTTTTGAATAATCTTAGAATTTTCTAGCAATGGGGGCATTTTTACATTAAACTATAGCTGAAACAGTTTGTCGATTAATTGATTAGTCGAGCGACACCAAATTATAGGGCAACTATTTTGATAATTGATTTATTATTTCACACTTGCAGCTGATTTAAGCTTGTTTAAGCTGCTTCAATGTGAGGATGTGTTTTCTTTGTCATATTCGATAGTTAACTGTTAATGGTTAAGTTTCAATGTTGGTCAAATAGAAACAAGCTCTTTGAGTGAGTCACCTAAAAGCTCTGGGGAGTTACAATGGGCATTTTTCAGTGTCTTTTGACATTTCATAAACAAAACTATTGAAAACTATCATTAGATTATTTGACTGCACAGCTCATCAACATAAACACTTTAGCTATGGTCCCGCAACATTCTTGTTTGCCTGGTTATTTTGTGGTGACACCAGAATGTCTCTTTTTAAACATAAAAGAAAGATCGAGCAGAAGAGAACAACCTAGTTATTCAAGTCTGACACCCGTGACTTAAACAAATATTCGACAATCAGAATTGTGAGTTTTATGTCGATTAACTGGTCAATTAATCAACTAATTGTTTCAGTGCTAGTTGAAAGAGCAATATTCAAAGAGGGAAGGTACCATTTTTTGCCAGAAAGCCATTAAATTCAATTAAATAATGATGCAAATCAGATTTGTGGACATCAAAATGACAATGGAGACAAATATCAGTGTTTCCCATTTGTCATATTTTAAGGT
Organism: Nannoperca australis; assembly: GCA_036023655.1. Taxonomy (NCBI): domain Eukaryota; kingdom Metazoa; phylum Chordata; class Actinopteri; order Centrarchiformes; family Percichthyidae; genus Nannoperca; species Nannoperca australis. The sequence goes on along the minus strand of JAVQJD010088690.1, from coordinate 26,752 downwards.
TTTACTAAAGTAGAACTGTAGTTACATTGTTGAACTGCAGGATGTGTGATGAATTTTTTCAGGACTCCACTGCCATAATTTAGAATCCTGTAATGGTTCCTTCTGACTCGCAAACAATACCCCTTTCCAAATGAACAACAGTGGCACATTTACTGGATTCAATGAAGTGTTAAATAACGTGCTACACATCTGTTGATAAGTAATTATTTTTTACTCTGCTTCCTATCTCTGCATCAATTTGTTTGATTTACAGACACTGAAGGACAAAACATGCCCGAGGGGGAAAAAAACACTGTGGGTTCTTAGTCAAAAGCTTCCTCGTTAGCATTTTCAGACTTACTTTGTGTTTCGAGGCTTTCGCACAGCTCGGTCTTGGCTTCTCCGTTGGGTCTGAGTCCAGCCTTGGGGTTGAACTTGTTGGACATGGTGGCGGCGGTAACCACAGCCTTGAGGCTGCGTGTGCGCTTGGGCACATTCTGCTCGGGGTGGAAGAGAACAACGTAGACCTTCGGCATGTAGAGCAACCCAAGGGACACAGAGGCGCTCAGGCTCACAGAGATGGTCAGCGTGGTGGTTTGGATGTACATCTGCAAACACCAAACGACACAAACAGTTTAGCCACTAGACTGTAGATTTTTCCTGTATGGGTAGAGGCCTGTGCAACACGAGTGACATCTGCTGTGTATTATTCTAATTAGAGCATCCAATGACCCGTATGTTGCCCAAGCTGTTGTTGAAGTTGTACCTACTGTGTCCAATAGAGGTTACAAAAGTATTTCATGCAAGTGACGTTTTAAAACTTGTTTTAAATCAGCATCTCATCTGTTTTTACGGCTTGTATGCCAAACCAGCCAAGGCATACTAGTTTTACTATGGCCATCACGTCTTCCTGAACACAGATTTGATAACAAATGTCGGATTGGATCCTATTCTGACAGAAACAAGCTCGTGAACATTTTCACACATGGTCAAATCCTCTGAATCACGGGGGAGGGCAACTCTGAGTATCACTCTCACTCATTCCATTTTAATTGTTTCCAAAGCTGCAGCGAATTAATGAGTCATCGTCAGGGAAGCATTAAAGAAGGAACGCTGGTGTAATTTCTGTACATCGTACTATGTTGTGACTGCTTGACTGGCCAACTGAGAGGAATTAAACTTGTAAGTTGTGTTACAGAAGTTACAATTAAACGATACTGCAGACTGGAATGCATCCAAACATTATGGCATTCAATACAGCAGGAGGTGTATACTTTTTGTAGACTAAGTGAGGAAGGGGAGGTGTCAACATAAAATAATGACACATCACGTCCTTATGACCTACTTTAGTTCAACATCGTATTCCGTTAGGGAGTGATGAGAAAAGATGGACAGTCCTTGCCAACTTCAAGGTAATACCTGCGCAAATAGCCCATCAATACTCATAATTATCTAATTATTAATCAGCTTTTTTGCTAAATAATATCTGATAGCAAATATTATGTGTCCTGGTACTGGCCCACTGCCTGGGATTTGAGAAATGCTGCTCTACAGGACCAAAACACTCCACTTTAGGTCACTACGTGCTCAACTATCTAATAAGAAAGTGATAATGTACAACCAGATATCTATTTCTGTACCCGTTCATGACAATAACAGTCTACTTCCTGTCATGTGTCCCCTATTCAGAGTCACTTTTTGATATAAGGACTTTGAGGGCTACTACACAATGTTGCAGGTGCAGGATACATATTATTTACTCGAATGTGGGCAGGTGCTGGCGGTCAGCATCATTATCTCGGGGGAAAAAAATTATTATATGAAAATATGAAAGGCTGCTATTACTGAGCTTTACCATGCAGATAAATGCATTGTCTTCCAGTTAACAGCACAATATTCAATATTCATTCAAGTATGGAAATGAATGCATTTTCAATGTAGTTTGTCTCTCGTGCTTGTCGACTACGTCACATGTCAAAAACATTTAGAATCCAAATTTGATCAGTTAGCGACAAATTTAATTCGTTTCAGCATCTGGTTTTTCCTCGTTAGGTTCTCACACTGCCTCAAGCGGGCGCCGTTTTTGTTTGTCTTTCACTTTGAAATTGATTTAATAAAGGCATACTTTCAGTCCCTGTCTCCTAAAAGGTGCTTTACTAAACAGCTGAGTAAGTATGATTTTAACATGCACTAGCAAATCAGGATCAAACATTTTCTGGGGCCAAGATATAGGACTCAACAAAAACAGGCTCTCATTCATAAGCTTTTTACCATAAACTATAAATATTTGATATGATTCTGCCTTTAGTGTAACATCTCTTCCTAGTTTTCATCAGCTACTGAGTTACCCCGAATAGATCCCTGCTGGTTTTTCATCAAAGCAGAGTAACATTTAGCTCCCCAGATGTGACCTCTGCTTAAATATCTTGTTTGTTTTTATTATTTGTGACTCTCCACGGCGCTTTCCCTCCAGACTGGCTGCATGTCATCTCAGCCAGTCCTGGTACTATGTGGGGGCTGCTGGCTGGAGAGAACAATGGAAGAATGGGGGCTGTATGATAGAGGGACAGCTGCAGTGGTCCTCTCCCAGCTGTAGAAAGTGTTAACCAGTGAACTGCTCTGAGCTCGTTTCACTGCTGCCTCAGGGACGGACTGTTGAACCCAAGCTGTTACTCACACAAACAGACAAAAAGTTCTGCTGCCTTTCAACCGAGAATAGCCCCCTTCAAAGCCATCCTTGCGGTCATTTGGTATACACAGTAAAACTGGAGTTAATTAACCATAATTTCAAATAGGGCTCTGGGGTAGAGCTGAAATGAGTCAAAAGATGTTTAAAAAAAAAGAACTTCAACATATACATCACTATATGATAAAGCTTTTTCACAATTAAGTATATTCGTAATTCCAGCTATAATAAAAGTCCAGGCTGCAACTAATGACTATTTCATCAATTCATCTGCTGAATATTCTAAGGTGACACCTTCAGAGGTCTTTTGTCTGACCAACTGTCCAAAATATCAAATTTACAATTATATAAAAAAAGAGAGGGGTAAATCTAAATCTCACATTGGAGAAACTAAAACTAAACACAATTGAGGTTTTGCTGAAATAATAGTAATAATGACTTTCTGTCATTTGTTGGCATTCATTGCAATTTGTTATTTATCAGCTCACGCCGATACATTGTATCTGCAATAAGCTAATCTTGGCTGATATATCAGCCCTGCCAATCTACCCGTCTCCCTCGAAACACAATTTGACCATATTGTCACAGTACAATTCCACCAGGAGTCGTTATATGATAATATGCAATTATTATTGCCCAGCCCTTATTTGAAAACAGTATTGTATTATAACAGTCTGGTATTTCATCAGACAGCACTGAGATGTCACTAAATAAAAAATAAAAACATGTAAAAACTCTAACTGTACTGCTTCATGGTTCTACAGTGTTGCTTACAAATGGGGTCATGTTTTCACTGTCAGACCAACTCCAGTGTTCAGTCCATTAATTTGCTTCCTCCTGATTGCAGTGCACATGAGCATGCACAGAACGGAGCTCATAAAAGCGAGTTGCTTTTACACAACACAACATAGGAGAAGCAATGTATGGCGGCATTAACGACAGAGCTAGATGCGAGGGACACGATGAGGATCTATCTGTACAAATGACAAAAGGGATTGAAAAAAAAACCCACATCACCGCCTACAGAGAGTGCAACACAATGCAGTGAGAATGCCTGTGATAACTGATAATGTCAGATTAATTTGTGGGTTAATAAATGAGAACATATTCTATTTTCAACCAGGGACTGAGCTTCTGCTTTAGGATGCAAACTATCAAATTCATTTAAACGGCGTAATTCCCACTCTACATTAAGCTACTGCTATAGAAACGTTCAGCAGACGGCCTTGCTGCATGAGAATTCACTATAATTGCGCTCTAATTAAGCAAATAAACAAATAGAAGCCTTTGGGGACACATAGCTTTATGGAAGTGTCATTTATAAAGATCACAATCCTTTGGTCTTGATTAGCTTCATGGCCTGTTCACCCATTATTGGAGCACCCAGAAGTCAACAGCCAAGACGCAGCTGACTGCTGTGCTGTAGGCTTGCGGTAGGATGATGCTCAGCTCTGCTCTGTAGCATCAATCTTCATTATGTAATATTGGGCCTGTGGGACATTATTGTGAATAATGCTGTTTATCTTTGTACTGAAAGCAGACAAAGAGAGAAATGGAAAGGGCCGGGGGTTGGTAACAGGTAGCAGGGAAGAACACTGAGCCGACACGAGGCACTCCTGTCTGACATCTGGTCTCGTTGAACTCACTGCAACTCCCACTCTTTGTCTGACTAGTGCACTAACAGCAGTTTTTTGTGGTCGAGTTGACAGTGCCAATATAGTGATGGAGACTTCATAGTGAAATAAACAACACCACTCAATTCATCAGTCCATTCATGCACTGTAATGGCAGGGCCCTCTTTGTGTGGGCTGATTGAATTTGAACTGAGCCCATTGTGCTGAAGCCTCATTCCCATGCATGCTATTGTCCAACGCCTCTCCTCCTGCCTCTGTCTTTGAGACAAGTGCTGATTTAGACTTCTCCAGGTAAGCAGGTGTCACTTCTATTCCTGCAGCTAGCATAAAGCTCCATGATCGCGCTCCATAGATAGACCAGATGTCCCCGTTTGTAATATATAGAAAGCCTTCCATGGCATTTGTTACATTTATTCTGGCAGCACATGACAAATAAATGACTGTGCTTGTAATGCTGAGGCAGAGGCCTGCTGTAAACTGGTGATGAGCGCATAGGCGGGTAGATAAGGTAAATCAAGACCCGGAGGAAGTGGAGCATTTAATTGCTCTGAAAGATGTGTCAACGTGGGCTGTGAGGCTTTGTGGGGCCTGTCATTTACAGTACGATGATTATGAGGTGTGTTTGCTTGACATGTTAATTCCTTAAATAAGAACATTGTTTATGTAACAGCTCACAGAATCAGTCACAGGGTTTTTTATTTTTTTTATTTGTTTCTTCTATGAAGGCTGGCACAGCAAAACTGGCTACTTTATTGGCAGTAAAAGCCAACAAGTTCTCAAATTTGAACAAAACTACTGTTAAGAAGGGTACATAACACGCATCTTCAGAGCGCCACATATTTTGTCTGTGTCTACCACAACTGTTACAAATCACTTTTAATATATCCTCCTGAGATCCAGCCCATTGACCCGTGTCCTCCACAGTGGACATTTTGTCCGGCTCCCAGGAGGATATAAATACGTTTTATGATCCGACAATGCTGGTTTGATTAGGTTTAGGCAGAAACACGACTCGGTTAGGGAAAGATCATGGTTTGGGTTGAGATGACTACTTCTAAATTTATGGAATGATCGTGGTCATGGTTAAAAGAATCCTATACCTGGACAGTCGGTAGGAAATGGGAAACGAACAGCGGTCGCCCGTGGCAATGTACCACATTTTGTTAACGTCCACTCCGACCTCCTCCCCTCTGCTGACTTAATGGCTCTATATTAGCGTCACACCTCCCTCCTTTGCTTGCTTTGTCATTTTCACATTAACATATGTTGTTTTTGGGGCCTTGCCGACATGACCGTGTTTTTTCTTGGGAGGACAGTCTCTTAAATGACAAAGTACCTTAGTGCTGCATGGTAAATTAAGTTTTTCCAACTCAACAATCAAAGGCCGTTTTGGTTATATATTAAATATGATTATTCTCTCTTGAATGAGGAAAGAAAAAGAAGTAGGACATTTCCCTGAAGCAAGATTTCCATTTTGTCTTCCATCTCATGTCTTACCTTAGCAATGCTCAAGGCAATGGTAGATGTTTTCCAAATGATAAAAGTGGAACTTTCTCCCAGCCATTGTGTATACAGTTTTCTACAGGAAATAATAATTAATGAGTGACTAATGTAATTTGGAGTGTCTTGTGGGTGAGATCAGTTTTTCAGGGATTGTAAATTGAATTCATCTGAAGTATAGAAGAAGCAGAAACAAAAAGTAGGACTTTACTTACCCTACAAAGATTTTTTTCCCACTTCTACTTTACTATTCAAAGCCATGCCAGCTAATGGATTACCTCATCCTCAAAAAAGCTGTTCAATCTCCCTGTGATTGTATAATTCTCTTTCATCTTCAGAGAGAGAAGATGGAATGATTAAACAAAGAACTCGCTGATATCCATGGCTGCTGTTGACATGTGACTGAAGATGTGCAACACATAAAAAAATGATGTGGACTTTGCACTTGGGCTGCCTTTTCTTTACCGTGCATGCGTGCTTTGTGTGTGTGATATATATTTGACATTTCAGTACATTTTCCTGAATATATTTTAGTAAATTTAATACATAACAAGGCAGTATCTATTGAGCTCAGCAGGTCTCTCATTGTTTCCAACGCGTAGATGCTGTTGCTCAGTTGTAGTGTTAACACCAGTGGATTTATGGAGTAAGAGGATGCCAATATGCAGATTCACCGCAGTTTAAACTTTGAGGTGTTAACACAACATGCACATTATGAAAAAAAGTCATTGTCCTGCTGGTCACATACCGCATTATTAATGTAATTCAATTGGCTGCAGATTTTGTGCAATGCTGAAGACTATAGAAATTATTTTGGGATGCTGAGCATGACACAATGCACACTCTGTCTCTCAAGAACGTTTTTTCCACAAAGGTAACTATCACAGCCAGTTTTTCAGGCTAGCATTTTGATGCATTGTTTTGTTTAATCCCAAATGGAAGGAGGTAAGGATTAATTTGTAGCATCTGTCAGACCCATGCTGGCACCACTGATAGTGTCCATGCCAGTATGAGGCTTTTCCCTCACCACTGTCCTCTCTAGTAGTCACTGAGCCCCTTTTGTGTCGCTGCCAAAAGACCTCTTTCAATTGGATCTACACATTTCTACTGTGCCATTGTTGTACCCCTTTGGCTTTGTACTGTTTCCACTGAATGTGAGTTCCAAGCACAGCCTCCATTTCCATATCCCTTTTGCATCCCTCTTGACCTGTAGCCTTCCAGTACTCCCACTGGACGTGATCCAGGTCCATGGTTCATGAGGTCAGGCACATTGATTTGACATGGGAATACAAGTGTGAGCGTGTGTTTATGTAAACAACTCATGGGCCTCTAATTCACTATGGCATACAGCCGTCACATATATGTGAGTCAGAGGCTTGCATGCTGCTTGCAGTTATTAGGGGATGCACTCATAAAACCGTTTCCACATTTCGTAGGTTGTTAGTATATTTGAAATATGAGGTTTCCACATGACATCCCATTTTTAGTTGTTGTTTTAGCTGCTGAGTTCTATTAAATCCATTTCTAAAAATGCTCGTCATAAAAAACAGGCAGAGTCGCACAAAATGGATGTACATAATTACTTTCCACCACTGCTAATGTGTAGTTTGTTTTTTTAATCTGCAACTGTACACTCAACACTGCAATAAAGTTCTAAAACAGGCCTGTGAACAAACAGAAGAAATAAGCAAACATAGAAGACAAAAGACAAGCTTACATTCTGCTAAAGTATTAAAGCTGTGTAGCTGTTAACATTTCTAAAACCCTTGAAGTTGCCACGAGTTAGAAAAAAAGCTGACAAAAGAAAAATAAATTGCACTTCAGCAATAGCTGTAAGCTTACCTTTTCTGTTGACTGTGAAGTGCCAAAGAAGATTGGGATGAACGCTAGCCAAATAATGCAGGTGGTGTACATGGTAAAACCAATGGGTTTGGCCTCATTGAAGGTCTCCGGCACTCCTCTGGTTTTAATGGCATAGACTGTACAGGTGACCATGAGCAGCATGCTGTAGCCCAGCAGGCAGATCAGAGACAGGTCAGAGATGTCACACTTGAGCACACCTCGGGCCATCGTCGGGTTAGACGTCCTCTGGTCCTCATAGTCAATAATGGCCTTGGAGGGATCCACGCCAAACCAGATGCACACCCCGAGCAGCTGCACTGAGGCCAGGGTGAACGTGATGACAAGCTGGGAGGCTGGAGAAATTAACCTGGGTGCACTGACAGACATGGTGCCCTGTTCAAAGATGCGGTAAATACGATTGGTTTTGGTGAGCAGGGCAGCGTAACTGATGCTCATGCCCAGACCCAAGAAGATCCTTCGGAGGGAACAAATTCCTACATCAGGGGTAGAAATCATCAGGAATGTTGTGGCATAACAGAGGAAGATGCCAGTTAGAAGCACATAGCTCAGCTCTCGGCCCGAAGCTTTCACAATGGGAGTGTCGTTGTAGCGGATGAATGTGACCACCACGAAGACAGTGGCCATGATGCCAACGACCGCAATAAGCACGGGGATGACTGCCCACGGAGAGCTCCATTCCAGCTTAACAATGGGGATGGGAACGCAGCCTGTGTGGTTCTGGTTGGGCCGCAAATCAAACCGACACATCTTGCACGTGTAGGTGTCTGCCTGGTACTGATAGCCATCGCACCGCTCGCAGTGCCAACAACAAGGGATGCCCTTCACGATCTTCTTACGCTCGCCGGGCTGACAGGGATGACTGCAGATTGAGGAAGGGATCTGACGGACACCGCCGGGCCACTGCATCGTACGAACCTGCGAGGAAGGCAGGGGGACACACACAGATGTGAATGACAGAAAGAAACTAAGGCTGAAGAGAAGAGATTTGTACCAGAACTCTCCATATCCTGTAAAATGGTGGCATGTAGAGGTAGTGATGCTTTATTGATCCAAAGAGATCCCCAGGACTACACCCCCAGAGGTCAAGGACAATCTAGATGGTGGTTACTTGCTGTTTTGGTGAACCTGGCCTGAAGTACAGCTCTCTATGCTCCCATGTTACCTGGTTTTATTTATGTATTTGGGTGGGGGGTAAGTAAGGGCAAACTAGCGGTCAAATGAAGCATAGATTCAGCAAAATTTACCAGCGGGAGGACAAATTATCTGAAGAGCAAGAAATGGGAGGCAAGGAGAGACCCATTGTTTGCTCTGTAGGGAACTGACTGTGTTTTTTTTGTTGTTTTGGTAAATAGTTTGTGTTTAAAAAATCAATACTCGGCTGTCTACGATCAGAGGAATAGAAGATAAATTCTGTTTCAGGATGCTACTCTCTGGGGATTATCTGCTTTTTACAAGCATACTTGTATAGATAAATTACATTTCTCATTCCAAACGGGTCTGCTCTCTTTAATGTTACGTTATCAATTTTATTCAATTGTGGCTGTTCATCCAAAGCTGGTAAATTTGTCTCTAAATGTGCATTTAATTAAGAACTCAAAGAACACTAATTAAATACAGCCGGCTTTACAGTCAGAACTGGCACGTTCCACAGTAGGTGCCCACCACAAACCACGCCGTTTTCTTTTTTCTTGCACAGCACGTCGTTGAAAGAGGTAAAGAAGGCAAAGCTCCTCTCAAGCTGCTTCATGTGTTCAATTATAGTGTCTTTTGCCTACCCAATGCTTCCTCTTCATTTTGTCTAAACATCATTTGTTTGGTTCCTTTATATAATTTACTGTTATAATACTGTTACTTCATCACAGCCCTTGCTCACAGTATTGTTTTTGGAAGTCAGTGATGCCGTCTGGAGAGATGATATTAAATATGTCTGTCCTTAAGCTCTCATGGCTTTCTTTTCATCACAGTCCGCCCTGTTAATCATTTAAAGCGCCCTCTGGATATTTACACCTTTGAAGATGGCACTAAGCGCTATCAATGGTTTGGGAGGAGTTAGTGAGCAAACACACAGTTGGAGAGCTGGAGAGCTGGAAAAAACAACTTTTCTAAGAAGTATTTTCATTGCAAATGTAACACAAGCAAATGTAAATGTTATAGGCTGAATGCCGTCAATCCTTTTGTGCAGATATGGGTGAGCATTGAAATAGAAAAGGCAATGCTCACGTTGAGATGGAGTTGATCGGTCCAGTGGCCAATTATTTTGTATTCGGCCGTTCGGTTTCTGATCTGGTACTGGTAGATCTCGTAACGTCCAGGGGCATCTCCATTTTCATTGAACAGCACTGGATTGCCAGCTATGCCTAAATGAGAGAACAATAATCATCATTTACTGAACATCATTTAGTTATTTTCTGTGTAATGAGCATGAATCTGTGAAAGCAAACAAATATGTTGTCATTGTTACTGCGGTTAGTAGTTATCACAGTTTTCATTCTACTACATTAGAAACCAAAATGATGCCTGTGAATCTGGAACATTTTGTTCTTTTCTTTTTCTTCATAATTTGTCAAGAAGGCTAAGATCATTGTCTCATCTACCGTGGGGGCAGGAGATGTTTTCTTATAAGAACATATATATACACACAAAGAATTACGTTCATACTGGACGATTCTCAGGCATATTGTTTACGTCCAGTGCCAACTTTCAGAGCCTTTGCAGGGAATAGTTTGCCCAGTCTAATGCGAGATGGAAAGTATGTGTAGTGTGGAAGGTGTGGTGGTGAATCAGCATATAGTTTGTCTAACTTTCATGCCAGAGGCCGCAGTTTTTCGTCCCATCACAGACCAACAGTTCAAGTTTCCCTTTTCTAACCGTGACCAGGATCTTACCTAGTTTGGTTCCACACTTTTATAATCACCACCCTTATCTCTGATATGTTCAGCAAATGAAATAAGTCTGGTGTTTTTCTGATTGATAAAAAATCATCCTCATAAATTTGTAGGTAGGATTAAAAATAGGGGACATCATCTTCAGTTAGCAACCTAGTTACATCCATGAAAAATACTGACAGAATATTGCCCCAAAAATGGCAACAAGCGTGGAATGAGATTGACAGATTTTACAGGTTTTTGTGTTGACTAACAAACACATCGTTTTTTATCGTCGTTCCAGCCACTGCTACCACAGCTTCATTGCTGACTGAAAATCATGTTTGCTAGATGGATACAGAAATTGAGACTGATTGGATAGCACAAAACAAAACAAAAAGGAATCTGAATTAAGTAAAACAAAAAGGCAATTGTGTCTGATTATTAGACTAGATCTAATCAAATATTGTGGAACATTTTTTAAAAGGTTGGCAATGAATGACACACAGTGCAGACTCGTGTTGCTGGCTACCAAGCAGCATCAGTTAAGCTGTTGGGTGCTTGTGAAGATATTTACACAGTGAGGAACTGACTTTGAACAGCTGGATATCTACTGGAGGTCCAGAGTTCGACAGCCGATCGTCCCCCTGTGCTCAAACACACTTTTCTCACCACTCATGCCGTCTCCCCAAGGTGTTTTCTGCTTTATCAGTGTGATAACAATGTATTCCTGTGTGCCGATTTACAGTATGACGAGGCGTAATGATGTGTCGCAAAGAAAGCACACCGAAGATTCCTCTGTAAGCTCCCCAATGGAAACTAAATGAGCCGCACTTTCAGTACAACAATCCATTTAATCATGGTAGAACGTGGAAAGGTTCTCCTCAGAGGGAGGACGAGGAAACTTCGTCTAATTGCTTTTCACCTCAACTTTAACATATACCTTCAAACACCGATGAAAGCTGTAAGCCCCTGACGTGTGTTTGCCATGCCTGGTCCTCCAAAACACAATGAGCATCCCAGTTAAGAACAGAAAGATAAACGTGGCCAATTGCTGCTGATGGATTTTTTCCAGTAGTATTTTTTTTGGTTCCTCTTTGTTTCGTCGCTGATGGATGCAGCACCCTAATCCACATCTCGATGAGTCAGCCGTGCTGGATTACAACATTACCGTTTTACTCAGCCTTGCCTCTGTGACAACGTCGCCCCCACATCACAAAGCAGTTAGTGTTTGTAGAAGCTGTATGGCTTCCACTGTCACGGTTGGGGTTGTGTGCACGAGCCTTAAGTGCTCACATGGATACCATTGTCATTGAAAGAGAAAAATGGACCCTGAATGCCCCACTGGTGGTTTCAAGAGAATAATGCAACAACACTACCAGCACCCAGCAACGCTGCTGATACTGTATGAATATATTTGACAGCTTTATGGGTCTTTTGGTCATGCTAGCTTTTCAAATTTAGGCCTTCAAAATTTGACGGCTCTCTTACTGGGGCAGCTTTGAGCTACTGTATATTTGTTTATATATGCACACACTACACCTGTTGCCGCTGCTTATTTATCACATACACAAGTTAACGCCTGGAAAAAGCAAGAAATAAGTAAGCAATTCCAAGATTTTGATGATTTAAAAAATACTGCTTTAACGGCATAATCTTGGTTTGTCCCGTGTACGTGTGTGTATTTGCCTTAAATTTATTATTCACACTTTTTTTCTCAACTTTTGATCTGTTACATATTGATATAGACTGTTACATCAGATGTCAGCAGCAATGACCACCATGAAATGAATATAAGACTGTTGAAATAGGTGCTTATCTATTTTTCCATAAAGAAATTAGAAATAAAAGTAGTAGTATGTAGTAGTTATGTATGCATTACTTTTTTATCAGTCAGGTGTTTCTCAGCTGACAGCAAAATATCTTGACTCCTATTTATTTATCTTATTTCTTTTCTTTTCTTGAGGACAGCCAAATAAATACAGTAGGTCCCTTTACTGCAACTTTAACATTTGAACAATTTGCCACATGCAAAGTAACCAGATGGTGTAATGTGCTGGTACAGCACATCATACCTCTCCAGTAGTATGCATTATGGTAAAACAGATGTAAGAGATAGATACAGATTCTTAGTCTTTGGTAATGAAATGACCCCTTAAGGCACTATGGGGAAATACTGCTCGGGATCTCTGTCATTCTTCTGGAGGCAGCAGTGTGTCCTCTTCAATAAAAGTGAAAAGAGTGCTGCATTTTGGGGCAGTATGGTCAATGTTTGAGTTGCATATGAGGAGTTAGGCACAAACTGCTTGTCTAAACAGTCCTCTCACTAGTCAGGAGCATAATACGTTCCACAGAGGCCTTTGCCACTGCTGCATTGTGCTGTGTGCTAATGTGACAGTGTAGCCTTAGGTCGCACATGTATACCACAGGCTACTCGTTTGCTCACTGCTTTGTGTGCTCTAGAAGAAACGTTGGGGTTAATGGAGTGCTGGTAATTATATGTAATATTAATGACCCCCAACCCCCACCTTCTTCCATCGCGCAAACACACATCTTAAGATTTTCCAGAGTATGGTCATTAATCCAACATGTGCTTGTTCTGAATGGATGCACAACCGGGACACCTTGGCGAATGGCAGCACAGATTGCTGCCCTCTACACCGGTCATTAACTCTTAATGATCTGTACACAGGCAAGTCTTGCAGAATTTACTACAGATCCACAGTGTGTATGTGTGTGTGTGTGTGTGTGTGTGTATATGTCTTTCCTCCCCCTCTGTAACTGTCATGACATTTGCATGATTGCTCTATCATAGTATATAGCTGCGCTATCACTCTGTAACCAGCAAAATGGAAACAACTGGAAATAACAAGTGAATGAAAAGAGTATTTCTTTTACAGAAAACAAACTCAGAGCAGTGAGTATGATGCTGTGAGTAGCAGTGTGGGAATGTACATTATCCTGAATTTACCAAGACAACAGGTAAAGATGGATGAATTCAAGTCAGTTGCTTGTTTAGGTTTTGTGATAAAAACCATTTAACATTGTGAAATGCCAAAATGTAGTGTAGTAGAGATGAGGGATGAAGTCATCAAACTGACTCAGTAATGTCGGTTACACAACAATATTAAAAGTTAGCTTACATTAGCCACCATAAGCTACTGGTCGCATCAAAGAAAGTAGGTGTTGAACTGACTAGGGGTGCATTTTATTGCTTTTGAAAAGTTACATAGTCACGCTTTAATAGCATATTAAAACAGGAGCAGGGCCACACATAAGGTAGATTCTTAATTAAAATATGATAAGATGAGAAAATTGGAATTGGAATTTTTTAGGTTTTGGGATGGCCCCTTGCTGTAACAAAAGTAGATACCACACTATGATGAATAGGCTTTATATTTAGAGCTGCCCATTCTTATCATTAAGATGGCGACAGTCAGTCAGTCGTCAATTCATGTTTGTGAGTACAAGAAAATCTGACATTTTCGTACAACGTACATAATCTTTTGAATTGCACCACAATGACAACTTTGCACATCCTTGAAGATATTCTGTAGCTGTGCAGCAGTGGAAAACCCTCAGAACCTGCCTTAATTCCACATTCATAACTGCTGTTTCGGTGAGAATGACAGCAAAGACCACTGCTTTTTAGTCTGCGGCACAGCAAAAACACTTTTCCCTGAGGTGATAGCAAGAGACATGAAACACTGGTCGGAAACCTCATTCCATTGTGGCTTATTGAAGTCTGAACAACTCTTAAAATGCATAGATAGACTTGAGGTGTTTGATACTTCTGCTTTGTCAGCCGCAGCTCCGGCTGCTCCTGAATGAGCAAAAAAAGGAGCACTTGAGAAGTTGGGGATTTAGAACAAACAAATATCGGATGCATCTATCTAGAAGATATAATTGGAGAAATTGTTAAGGCTCTTGAGAAAGCACACCAATACTCCCAGACAAGTCAAAATACCCCACCCTAGCAAAATACTTTTGTCAGATTACTTTTTTTTTTTTTTTTCTAAAAGGTTATCTGTCATCAGCTAGCTTACTGTGTCCCCTGTTGAGACCCTGACAGCCCACTGAGATATCACAGATAAGTGGTTTTGTGAGTGTGCCAGGAGTATGGCCACTATGAGCGTCTTTGTTTTTTCCAGAAGTGCTTTGACACCTGACCTTTATCAACTGAGGTTTATATTCAACCTAAGATAGAGTATTTTTGCTGTGGATATGGTCTTACCGGACTCCTGAGAGCTGTGCTGCTCTGCAGAGGAATAAATGTGAATTCTTTTTAGCAGATGTCCGCTAAAACTGCTGACGATAAACAGAAATGTGGAACAATAGATTCTTGCTGGCTCAGCCTCAAGAATGATTCATCACAACAACAAAAAAAATGACCTACTTTTACAGACACTTCTGGCCATTGCTATTTGTAAGAAAAAAAAGGGGGATGACTATTCTGTGTGTTTACTGGTGCGTAACATACTAATATAGCAACACAGAAATAAATATTGTCTTTGAAAGTATAATACACATTCCAGTCCACTCTTAGCAGTTAGGTTGTTTTATGTATCTAGACAAGTTCAATATACTGCTGTGTGCTGATGCAATTAGATGGAGTGTAGTGTAACCTCAAGGCAACCCCTCTGGTCAGATGGTGTTGTAACATTAATACAGTTTGCCTGGTTAGAACAAAATTCTGCTCAAAAGGACCTATTGCACTGGAGCTTCACGTCCTTGCTTGCAGGCTAAAATCATTGCTGAAGCCACTTTATAAATAGCAGCACTCGGTCCTCATTGTTATAAACAATTCAACTGAATTCTTTACTTTTTTTGTGGAATTCCAATCCACACACTTAAATAAGATGCTCATTCAATGTTATTGCACATGATATTTAGGCTGTTAGGTTTTCCCAGAATAGTTGCATTTAAATCTCTAACTCTAAACTTAGTGCCAGGCGCAGTAGTGTCAAAAAGTTATATGCAGATGGAATAAAACATTACTTACAATATATGCAAATTGGAGACAAGTATACAATTTATACATAGACTATCTATATAAAAGTTTTGTCTGGGGGGAAGAAGCTGTTATACAACAGACCATGAGGACCACCAAACCCAACACACTGCCTGTTGTGAACAGCAGTCCATCAGTTGTTTTTCTCCCACAAGTTACTGGATTCTGAGCAGCTCAGCTGGCGCAGCTGGAGGTTAAGGGAATCTTAATGGTTGTTGTTGTTGGAGGAGACTGTTTTTCCACCTGGTTTTCCATCAAGTAATTGGAGTCTACTCAGACATTACATTGATAAACTCAAATTGGTCACGGCTGAATAACTGTTGAGTAGGATGTCGAAGAAATGCTGACTGGACACTGAAGACATTGGTGCAAAAGCAGCTAACAGATACACAGTGGTTGGTTGTTATAGTGACAACAATAGATTATATGTAAAGCTATATATGTTTATATTAAAAGCTAAATAAAGCTATATAGCTTTAAATAGGTCAATTTGAAAGTTGTTATTTCGACATCTTGGATAGCTGCGTCAATGTCATACACCATTGTCACTTCTGTGGTCATTTTATAGATATAGCTAGGTAGCTATGCAGGAATGTTTCCTACAAAGATCCTATTGATTTATTTTTTCTCCAACTGGCAAAAACAGCCGTCAATAAGCACAAGACCACAACTATTTGAATAATTTAACAAATCGGAGATGTGGAGTGATTCAGAGGCCTGACCCATGTTCATTAGAACTTTGATTAACTATCTTTAATACATTGTCTTACATTCACAAGTGAATTCCAGGCTTCAAAAAACAAAAAAACACTCATGAGTCCAGTAGATTAATAAAACATTGGAAAGAAGAGTTGGCAGCAGTGATGCAGGCCAAGTGACATTAGGAGTTACTTAAAGCTGGCATAGGCAGAATCTGTGCAACCTAGGCATGCTAAGCTCCTCCCACCAAACACACAACTTCAACCGGCAGCAGAAGGAGTCCCATGTAGTGCTCACTCTCCACGATGTGAGCCTCACCGTGACCGCTGTCCCTCCCGCCACGACTTGTCTTTTCAAAGACATCGTTCCAGCGCAGAGCAGAGCACCCCAGGCTACAGAGGCAGCTGCAGCGCCGTCCAGCAGCAGGAAGAGAGGCTAGTACACCGCACACGTGCCACTGTCCCCCATCAAAAGTTATTCCCCACTGTTTGTCATCGTGCCTCTTTGCCACTTGTCATTACCATTAGCCATGTCATCGAACATCGAGCCTGAAGCTCCGTGTGGAGCCGGAACTGTTGTTTTGTACTATACACTGCTGCAGGCGAGGAAGGTATTGGAAATTTATCACACGTTTCAGGATTTTCGGCAGGATTTTCCGCCATTGAATCAGGCTTTCACTGTCCTAAGGGACGTGTACGCACATCTGCTCTTGTAGCTTAGCCCATATGAACGTATCGTCTCTCTGAAATAACCTGTGATTGGCTCAAGTCTACCGTCACGGGCAACTGCTCTCAGACCACTTGAAATACAATATGCTGCACAGTCAATATGGCATTTTTGAGCAATGACGCCAAAAGAACATTTCCTACCCAACCTTTAATACTCATTGCAAAGAATAGTAATGTACAGTATGTCACAACCAGAACATTGGTAATGTACCAAAGCTTTTATTAACAGTGCCAACCTCTTTTATAATGAAAATTTTCCTGATCTTTTGTGACGTGAAAGCCTGCAAACAGCACCCATTCATTCATTTTTGAGCGAAATATTTTCTTTTACTTCTCAGAAATGAATTAAACATTTAATTGACATTCTGCCAAAGCAACAAGTGGATATTAGAATGACAAATTAGCTTGAAGAGCAAGAGTTCAAATGAATAATTTATCTGTACAAACACTGCATACTCAAGTCTCTGAGAAAGAATTTTAATTGTCTTAAATTGCTTTGCTTTAAAAATGGAATGTCTATATAATGAAACTCTGGATCACTGCTCTTTGTGTGAAAGCAGTTCATTATTAATTTATGCCAGTCATGAATGTGAACTCGACTGAGAGCTGGTTATAATGTAAGGCCACATGGAGGAAATGGAAAATAAGTCATACAACAGAAGAAAGTGACTGAGGATCAGGGTTGTGACATCTACACAAAATATGTGTGTGGTTGTGACAGAAATGCTTTCCAATAGCCTCAGGGTAATGTAATTCTCATGAAATACTTTAGGTTTGTACATTTATATCCTTCCAGTGTTGCCAGGTGTACAGTTATTTTTATGTTTATATGAAAATGTTGCCATTTATACAAAAAACCCTAAATATAAAATCATTTTGGTTTAAAGTTATTAGCCATGCTAGTGGCTCTAGGAATGGGAGACTTGCATCAGTACACCACTTTGGTCCATACTGAAATATCTCTCATCTCCCTGTTTGATGGATTGCCATGACATTTTGTAAAACATTCATGGTTGCCAGAGGAAAATCCTAATGATTTTTCGGATTTTCTGACTTTTCCTGTAGCCGAACCAGGTTGATGTTTGTGGCTTTTCGACTGTTGTGTAGATAGATATTCATGGTGCCCAGAAGATGAATCCCAATGAATGGTGATCCTTTGACTTTTCATCTAGCACCAAAAATGTAATGGTAAAAAGCTGATTTTAAACCAGCCTAATTATCAATTATACATTAACTGTGTCAGTAATGCATTACATCAAACTGACCTTGGATCTGTCATAAATGATCCAATCACAATCTCTGCTGATATCTCGTGTGACAGCCGCCGTCGGCACTCACAACCTCTCATGAACTCTTTGCTTTGACTATCAGGCCATTTCCGTTTGGAATGCTTATTCTCACATTTGGGCTTATGGTGCAGGTTTGCTATAACTGTAACTGTTAGTTTACACACTAGAGTCGACAGTGTGTCCTCCAGCTTGAAAAACAAACATACAGTAGCTTGTAGTCGGAGCCCATTGATGTCAATTTGGTAAATGTCTGTGTGTATTGCTAACTGCTCCACATCCTTTAGGACAGATTTATATATGTTGCAAACTCAGTTCTTGGTGCACACTGTCTGGATTTGAATGAATTCCAGTATTAATGAACGTGACTGACCTGCAAAGTTTAGACGCCGGATGTGCTTGAGCAGATGAGTGCCATTGATGGGATCCATTTTAGCGCAGAGGCCCACTTTCCCCGGGCAGAGCTCCTGGTGCATATTGTGCAGGGCATGAGCCATTGCATAGACTGCATCAATAACAAACTGCACCTTTCCTTCCTGCTCATAGTTGGAGTCCTTTCCTATGCGTTCCTGATCTGTAAGACACAGACAGATGTAAATTAGACACATCACATGCATAATTATACTGTATGTGTGTGATTTTGTAAATTGGTTACATGCATTCAGATTGTAGAAAATGCATCCTCTGTGGTCAACCGTTTGGCTCATTGTTAACCATGTCAAGTGTAAGGTCGGGTCGGACACGTGCATCCATTTAGTTAAACAATCGTGAGGGAGACTGAGAAAGATTTCACAAGTGGATTTGAAACACTCAATCAGTAAAAAGATCTGTAATTCCATCAGCCCCATTATGCAATCAAGAAAAATGTATTCACTTAAATATTCAAGTGGCTTCTCCGAATAGGTCGAGCTTAAAGAATTATCCACTTGTGAGTTTGCCCCTGACCCTTGTTTGAAGCAGCCTGATGATGAAGCAGCATATTTAGTTCCAGACAACTAATTTGCATAGTAGTAAAAAAAAAGATTCGGAAAAGACTTGTCTTGAAACTCAACTAAAGAATAACTTGAAGATAATACTTGTGTTTGCCAACCTGCACTGCAACATGTCTTTTCAACACCTTTACCCTCATGTCACCCCAATTCCGTGCAAACCACTCGGAATGACCTGAACCTTTTAAATGTAGGGTATGGCCTCAGTCCAAAAGACATAGAATAAAATGCATTGCTCCTCTGTGAGTCTTATTCTTTCTATACTGAATGGGTCTTGCCTCTTGCAATTAGCTAGAAGGTAAATATCTGGATCGCTGCAAAGGAGCGAATCAATTCCAATATCTGGAGTGCAAGGTTTTCTCCTCCGGGAAATCTCATCAGTTAAAAACAAAAACTCGTTCTTGTCTCTCTGGCAGGAATACATGGATTTCCCACTGAGTGATTTTGTACACATTAGGTCTTGGACCTACATGTCTATGCCGTTCACTATTACCTAAATGCCACGTGCCATTTTCCATTAGCGACATCTATACGTCCCAATGTGATCGAATCCTTCAATCATGACCTCCTTGACTGAGTGTACAACTGTGAATTCAGTCTTTATTGCCTGCATGTATTTAGAGCCCAATACAGCGAGGAATCAGAGAAGCAGGAAATGGAGACATCCATTCACAGGACAGGGATAATCCGCTCATGTGCTCAATGTAATAACTTGTGATAGGACTTTATTAATCCTGGCCCTGGTTGTTCCATAGTTTTTTGTGATTGTTAATTGCTGTGAGGAGGTGGGGCCTGAGAAGGAGATACAACATGCAAATGCTAAATTCTTCTTTCTCCTCACGAGCCTCAAATCTTAAAGCTGTCTCAATGTAACTCTGCTGTATGTGGAAAAGAGATTATAAAACGCAGGTGTGTTCAATTTAGATTAACAATAGACTAATTACCAGGGATGAGCTAATGATAGAGCTGCATATATTTATATACCTGCAAAGTGGAATTCAATTAAGCTTAGCGAGTTCATGAGCAAAAAGTGGGGGATGTGCAGCTGAAATTTCTAAAATAATGTCTTTACTGTTGAGTTCCAAAATTACCTGATGCTGTGTACAGCTGTAACTGAATTTCTTGCCACGATGTATTGGGAAAAAAATACATTCTTTGGCCACAGCATACATGCAAAGGAATATACATGTTAAACCTTAACCAGGTCATGGACATGGCATTTATCAGGAAACACAGACCCAATGTAATAAATTAATGTAAGGGTTTTTGTATGTTTGAAAGTTATGAACCAAGATAATCAGAGGAAGTTAATCTGAGAATATTGTTTATGATGATTTGTGTATTATTTTCCTCCCATAACTAAGTGAATGTATGTAATTTCTCCTATGAAAGGTTTCTGACACACAAGGACTTGCAGAAGTTGCAGAACTAAAATCACTGAAGCCCAAGAAAACACAATCACCCATTTACCTTTGATGT
Organism: Nannoperca australis; assembly: GCA_036023655.1. NCBI lineage: Eukaryota > Metazoa > Chordata > Actinopteri > Centrarchiformes > Percichthyidae > Nannoperca > Nannoperca australis. Next base: position 6,034 of record JAVQJD010088690.1, on the reverse strand, counting down.
TGGGTCCACTAATTATCAGACGTGCAATATGTGCATGTGCTGCAGTCACACTGCTACAGTTTGGACTTCCTCAGTAGCGCCGACATTTTGGAAAAGTAGTACGTTGCAGACAGGCAGCACAATACAGAGTCAACAGTAAAAACCTGCCCTATGTTAAAACAGAGCTTGTTAAGGAATGATTCATCTTGGTGACTGAAACTGATATAGTGTCCAAATATTGAATGGAGCAAGGTGACTCCAGGAATCTGTTGTAAATACATGTTCAACTCTGCACCTGCTGGTGCAATTACCATAATTACCCTTATTCATAATTTTACTTGTGGTGTAATATTAGGCGGATTAATTAATTATTATGATACATTGAGTGGTTCTGCGGAAGTACAGTCACACCTTGAACAAATGATTAAATGTGCAGGTTTATTATTCACTGTCCGTGTAGAGGCCCAAGTTGACTTAAAAGATTAACCCTTTACTGTTTCTGCCACTGGGGGACAAAACGCTGTGAACACAAAGGCTGAATGACTGTCAGACTAATGATACTGTCATGCACTACGTTGTAACTTCATCAATATTAAATCCCTCTTCACCAAAACATATTACTTATATGATCTATATGTGATCGTCGTTACTGCTTTACCAAACATTTTGCGACCGAACAGTCATTTATCATGCAGCATCTGTCCTCTTAAGGTTCAAGCAATTTTCAATAGCCACTTCAGTCTGAGCGAGTGCTAGCCCTTAAATCAGTAAAAGTCTCCTTCTGTCAGCCATCTTTCATTCACTACATCTCTAGCTCCTCGCTGCAGACCAGAGGCGTTTTAATGTCCCCGATTATCTCATGAGCTTTTGAAATGCATGAATTATTGTTGGAGGTTACGGCTCAGTAATTAAGGACCACAGGGCCTTGATTGGACAGAGATTGTCACAGTTTGGCCGACATGCTTATGCCATGGGGAATCCTGCCAGCCAGAATGGGTGAGTGATATTTCTCTTTCACCCACACTAACTTTGTATTGTCTCTTCTCCACAAGAACATTTCCCTTTTTCCCTCCGTCTCTCTCTCTCTCTCTCTCTCTCTCTCTCTCTCTCTCTCTCTCTAGCTGCCTCCTCATTGGCATTTTGGAACTCTCGCATCAGGCTGGCGTTTGCTTTCAGAGAAATCCATTCAGATTAAGCAAAGCTGAAGCAAAGTGTGGGTGTCTTCAACTCTGAGGTGTCACACAAGATATTTTGTGACAGTTTGTGTGGGCTCAGACCTTTGACCATTTTCTCATCTTGTGACTGGCCACAGGCCATCTAGTCATTTTCTGCCAAGGCAGTTGGGCTGCCTCCTAAATGTGACACTGGCGCTATGTGTGCCACTCTGTATATTTCATAATTTGGTTCATCTTAGAATTTTACTTTACATATTCTTATATCTAAATACACATTAAGCTGCTATTCATGTCATTTTACGGTCTTATTTTCATTATTGATTAGTTTGTGAAATATTTTTTTGATTAAATTGGTAGTCTTTTAGAAAATATTAGAAAATACTGAAAATGTTTATATGTTATCTGCATGTGGTATCTGTAGTATTTTACCTCGACCAAGGATGGTTTCCCCAACTAAGACACACCACAGTGTATTGTTTTGACGTCTGGAAAGATACAGTAAGAAACAATATATCTGTCGCTGTTCAAGAAGTCCAGAGAGTGAGCTATAGTGTGCACTGGTAAGTACTGCTTCCATGAAATAGCCATATGCTCACACTGTAAAGTCCAAAAAGCTTTCACCTTCTCCCACCTACCCGGCTTTTCTGTTACCTAACTAACTGCCAGCCATCTAAACGAAAGCATTACCACTTTGAACAGTGTTACAAACTCACTTGAGTAATGTGTGACAAAGAGTAGCTTGCTTTAAGCAGTGCGGATTCTGACAGACCAGTTTTCCCCTCTGGGCTTACCGTAGCTGTACGCGCTCACTGCTGAGGCCTTTCAGTACTACAAACCCATGTACTCGACCCGACTGCGGCTGATACCAGCTCTCGTACATACTCACTGCCCTCAACACCTCCCGTACAGGTAGAAGAGCAGCCCGTACGCCAAAGAGACTGCTTGGGGGCTTCTGGGCTCGCCAGATTCTTTCATCTACCAGAGTGTCAGTAGACTCAGTGCTTGTTAGGCTGTTAGGCTGTGGATACTGTTCCTGATGCCTGCTGACTTTGGCCAGACTCGTGTTGCAGTTAGACAACTTTTAGCGCCTCTTTGTGTTTTCACAAAGAGTCTTTTTTTAAAAAAATGCTATAATTGACTCCAGGTTATTTCTAATACGAGTTGGTAGATTTTTGTTTATTTCCTGTCAGAATAATACACACATAGCTTTAACACAATTATCACCGTACTGTAACACTTCTTGATTTCATAAGGTATTATCTTTATGTAACCTACAGCTTAATAGTTTTGGAGCATAATGAAATATATTGTTTTACTTCCACTCGATATATATAATAAATATCATATATAACATATATTTTTAGGTATATCCTACACCCTCTTTCTCTACACCCTCTATTTTCTACTGTTTATTATTCTTTTTTCAATAACTTTATTGAGCATTGTAACTGTATCAAAAAGCAATTTCCCTTCTTTTTCTGATTCTTTTCTGATTCTGATTCTGATATGCTTGTGTGGCCTGAAAGATGCACAACACCAAACCCTGAAATACTTTATATATTTACTAAACTATACAATATTATATATTTATAAGGAGGCAACATAACACTCGAACCTCCCAGCACTGCCCAACAGCTGGCAAATAGTAAACATTAGTTAAAATCTCCCAGATAAACATCTAACTAATTATTCTTTTCTTTTTATTTTCATGTATAAACAAGTTAAATTATTCTAGGTAAACGTATCTTGTTTAATACTATGTAGGCAACCAATACAATATTCTTTTATAGAAAATAATCACAATTAAAATCCCAATGGTAAGATGTTTTCATCAAATCATTCAGCCCTTTTCTCTGAAAATCCCCCTGTAACTAAGTGGCAACAAACCTCTAACCTAATGCATGCTGGGAAAGGCTCCAGCTTCCTGCAACCCTGAAGAGGATAAGCGGTTTAAAAAATAGATGCTTGGATGAAAAAGCAAAGCACATGCTTGCTTTATCTGCATTGCTGTGTTTCCTGCTGCTTCCCCACATCATTAATACGCAGGAGGTATTAAGGGGCCTATGAGATGGGCGCCTGCTCAACCCTTTCCACAATAATCAATATCAGTTTTACATCTCCTTCATTCACAGATAAAAGAAAAGTCTCACTTTTTTCCCCCCAGTCACTCATGCCCTCCTTATCCTTTGATCACGCCGAGCAGCCTTAACCCTCTCACACAGATGATTCTGCAGCCTGCCCCGTGAGGTTCTCTCACAGCTGCCTCAGAGACACAGCAAAGCTCTCCACCAGTGAAGAGGCACCGCAAGTGTCACACTTTAACCTCAAACAAATGCTCTGAGACTCTTTCCACATGAAGCAGAGCTGACAGTGAAGTTTAACACTAAAATGGCTGTAATTATAAAGGCTAGTGACAGGAAGAGCTCCTGACTGCATGATACTGGTGCCTACCGCATTCACTCCCACTATAGTGAGACTCTTGAGAAGTTAACCTCAGCCCAGAGGGGCTGTAAAAGAGTTAATTTTGTACATGAATATTTAGAATACAAAGACTTAGTCATTGTATGTAATCATTAAAGGATCATTTTCATTTAGATTAACTTTGACTTGTCTTAGAGTTTACTTATCACTTGTTTGGCAGACTGCACAAGATTGACTGTAGCTGCTGTGTGTCTCATAATCAGTTTATTCAACATAACGTTCAGATACGTTCTTTCTTCTTTCATATGTGTAGTTTTTTATTTTAAGGCTTCTTGTCTTATTTGTTTACAAACCCGAAATAAAATATAAACTTAGTGATATTTTTAAGCCGCCCATCTTTATTTTAAAGCGCAAGTGTGGTGGTATCTTTTCTTATCCTATTTCTTAAGACCCAAGCAACCCAAAACACAAGCCAGTGACCTGTGCAGCCAAAACCTGATACTTTATATATTATTCATCTGTGACACAGACTGAGCATCATTGCCAAAAAAAAAGATTTAAAACACATCAATGAGCAGTCATTGTTTCAATGGGTGACTGTGAGCGTTGTAGTTTATTTTGAGTTGATTGCAAATCCACTGTCTGATGTTGTTAAAGGGGCACTGACTGCATGTGTGGGGGAAAGAAAGTTGTATAAATAAATATAAAGCGTCAGTTGGGGCTTAAGACTACAAGTTTGAAAATGAAAACATTTGGGGGGGTGGAATTAGAAAGAAGTGAGTTAACCAGAACTCTTGTAGCCCACTCCTCATCGCTGCTTGAGGCTAAATTAGCCGCTACTAGCATTACATAATGTATTCCCCAACTGAACTGTCCAGTGTTCGTTTTGGTCTTTTCATGAAATTTGTTAATATAACAGCCACTTTACTTCACGCCTGCATACACACTGTATGTACACCATATTTAACCACGGGTCACTCCTACCAATCTCGAGACAAACTCATCTTTCAGTATTATCTTATAAACCTGAGTGTTATTTTTGTGTTGGGAATTACTGCTGTGAAGACGATGCCAGCTGTTGGTTTTTACAACCTCTTGAGTAGAAGTTGTAGTTTCTCTCTAGAGCATTTAGTGAGGCTGTATTGTTTCAGCAGTACTGTTTTAGTTGTCTGTTGCTTTGCCAATACCCTCCTTTGGGTAGGGAATATCTAGCAAGAATTTTGAGTCTCTACACTGGGGTGCTTCTTTCTCCTCATTGGACGTCATTTACAGACATGATTCGATCAAATATATGAGCGTGATGATCAACTTTATTGTCATTTTGGAAGCTGTAGGTGTGGAAAATGATGGTACTGTTGATTTATATTTCTTGACACTGAGAGGTGTTCATATTACTGTATATGTTGGATAGATATTTGACAAGATCACACTTGTAGAAAGACAAATTTTACTGCATGCATTCATAAATGCTACTCTACTATAACGACTTATTTTGTTTGTTATGTTTGATGTTTTGGCTAGATTTCTTCCCTCTTTTGATTTTCCTTTTTCTTACCCACAATGCTGACATATGTGAAATTTAAAACACCCAAAAGTGTGAGGACATCCTGTTGGCATACTGTCACAACACGTTCTGGTTTATAAATACCAGTGTCTGTGTAGAAAGTAGTGTAAGCAGATTGTGTGCACACATGCATCTGGCTCCAGGACACTGTGGTAGCTCAGAGGTTAGTGCCGTCACCTCACGACAAGAAGGTCATTACTTTAATTCCCTGGGGTGTGTGGGGGTTTCTGCCTAAAGACACATTATTCAGTCAGATAAGAGACTCGAAATTGCCCTTAAGTATGAATGTGAGAGGTTGATTTTGCGACTTTGTGTCCTCTAATGATGTGCTGATCTATCTGGGGTGTCTCTCTGCTTTTCCCTACTATGCATGCTTCACAACCCGCCACCGACTACGTTTTGTAACGTAATGTAATACCGTCTTCACTGCAAAGTAAACTATTCATAAATTTCAAATAAAACTGAAATGTTACTTTCATTTCACATTTGTGTAATGTAGTGTTCATTGTCATATAATTTGCAATGTACTCCAAGGCATGATCCTGCCATATTTGAAAAATAAACAGAATCTGAAATTAAGTTTTTGTTTGTATATGTAAATTCCAGCTCCATCATTTATGCATTCGAATAACTTCTAGCTTTCAGATTCTGGTATGATCCTAGTCCTCAACTGGTTTCATCACTTGGGGAGAGCAAACTTTAGCAACTGCAGATTTAAGAAATCTATATATAGAATTTCTTGGTCACATGCTGGGGAATACAACAAATGTGACACATTGGCTCCATAAAGTTCAGCATATCGTGTGATATATTATATGAGAATTGTTGTCTAGCTTGATCGTACTGTGATTGATAATGAACGGACATAATCTGTTTCTAGATTTAATGCTCTTTT
>JAVQJD010088687.1:0-18026 GCA_036023655.1 Nannoperca australis | reverse complement strand
GAAAACACAACACATTAACGAAAACACAACAGATTAACAAAAAACACAACACATTAACAAAAACACAACACATTAAGAGAAAACGGAAATGGAAAGTACTCCTACCGGAAGACGTAGGTGTCTATTAACAATGATATATACATAGCTGGTCTCATTCACTTACAACTGGGAATTAGCTCAACTGGCCCCGTTTACAATGCGAGAGATACTGTGTTCGACTCCCGCATCCCCCAATTTTGTCACGTCATTTCTAATTTACAGTTTGTGTTTTAGTTAATGTGTTGTGTTTTCCGATTTGCGTTTGTGTTCTGCACTTCAGGGCCACCGTACAAAAAGGGTGTCACATTAACTGGAACCAGTACAGGAAAAACAGTCACAGTAACATCTTTAAATGTTATCTTCAGAAGAACATGAGAAACTGGCTATGAAATATGGGCCAGCAGGGAGAATGAAAAGCTGGTTATGATAAATAAAAAACACATAGCATTTGTAATAAACATTGATGTTGTCAGAAGTAATATTTGCATGAGTGTGGCAGAATTTCAGGACTGAGTACATCCTTTGCTTTCCAACTGTGAGTAAATCAAATCAAGAATGAGCAGTGATCTGGGATGGTAATAGGTCTCAGTAATCAGGCTGGGAATGATGTGTGTTCACAGACATTACAGCCAGACTATCCTATCTCAGTCACTCTGGGATGTGCTAATCATCCTGGAAAGCAAATTATAAGATTACATCGCCTTAATTGGCTACGGATTCCCTCCACACAGCCGCTTGGCTCATCACAATGAAATCATCCAGTGCATGCCCTGACACAAGAACTAGGAAATGATATGGTTACTGTGGTCTTGATTAGAGCAGTAACATATGAAGAATTCATTCAAAAGCTGAGTATCAAAGTCGATGCTGAAGTTGACTTAAGTGTCTCTATATCTCCTGACTCCAAAGACTCTCTTGACAGACTACTGAAAAATCATCCAACTGTTCTCATGCAATCTCATACAAAATCAACGTTGGGGTCTTAATAGTTTTCTCTTTTTCTTGTTTACCTATCTTGGGGCAATTTTGAGAAAGTTCCATTAAGTATTGTTCCTTAAAAAAAAAACAGTTTGGGAGCACATTTGTTTGATTAAAAGCTGTCTGAGCCCATAAGCCTCAGGATTTAGATTTTCTGGCTCCAGTAACTGATAAAGATGGCTGTGAGTGGTAAATACAAACCTAGATAATGAAGACACCTAATGCCCTAATATGTTTTTCAGTTTTACATGTTCTGTCAGGCTAACTCCCTTCCAAACTGGCATCCCACCAATATGTACAACCTCTTTTAGATAACTGATATAGATGTAAGTAAGGAGGCCGAGGTAATCAGGTTCAGGTGTTGCTGTTTTGTGTGTGAGAGGAATAGAATCTTTGACCATGCTCGACATTTTGTACATTTTGCTGGAACGGCAAGATCCTTAATGTCCTCTTGCCAATCAGTTGACATTATGCACACAAAAATACAAAACTTAAACCCAAAATGAATCAGAAGAACACCCTCCACTTCCAAAGAAAACCCTTTCCACTTTAAGACTGCAGTTAAGGAATTAGATGCAATCAACATGGAAACAGCTGAAAGAAGGTAGTGTGCAACTTAATATAGGGGGTGGATAAAGGCTTTGGATTGCAACACATGACAGCACAAAACCTGTCTGAGAGCAAGCAGGGGGAAAATAATGAGAATGTGACACTGCAGCTGAGCTGGCAGAGCATCTCCTCGTTTATCACATCCATTCCACTTTTCTTTCTTCTCACTTTTCTGCTTCTGCCACCATTCTTTGTTACTGGCACCTCGAAGCCAAATTCAGGCACTTTTCACCTGCCATAATACCTCCATTAATGTCTCCCTGCTTCCACCCAAAACACTTTCCATAACAATGACCGTGTTAACGTGCAGGCATGACGAGTTGGCTCATGGCTACAGACACTATTTCTTATCTTATCCTGACAATATATGTAAAGGGAAACAGTGGACTCACCACTGTAAACAAAATTGGCAATGGTCTTGACACTGAAGGATGAAAGCTTGTGCCTAGTTGTGAGCATCTGATCTGAAAAATGTCTAGCAGCAGACGCCAGTTCAGCCTCCCCAGCCAGATGGACTGAGACTTATTGTGTCAGTGCTGGATAAGCATGGGCGTGCTACCACTCCCAGCCTCTGTGTGCTCAGTAATGCCACCAATTTACATGAAAGCTCATATTTCATCTGCTATCCTCTCTGTGTGGCTTTTGCACCAACATTAGCATATTTATATAGCTCAGTCCCAGATTTGATATGAAGGGGAAACCACTTTAATTCTCCTTTCTGGTTCACACATGGCTGGTAAAGCAGGGGAAGGGTATCAGTGACTCTGTGCAGAGCTGGAACAGATGACATGACTTTGGTGTGTGTGTGTGTGTATGTGTGTGTGTGTGTGTGTGTGTGTGTGTGTGAAACGCAAGACTAAACAGATGATTCAAAAGCTCATAAACAACTTTTTTGCCGCTCGGCTCTCACAGATGTGATTTGAAGCTGTTTTTAACCAGCCAGTGTCAAAACATGAGCTATTAAAAATGCTGTGATTGACAAACCCTATTGCTTCGCGCCCCCCTACTCTTTCCTGATGTTGTTTGTTATTTGAGCTGATAACAGCCCTTCATATGTTATATGAAGTCTGCAGTAACAATGGACATACAACAGGAATTAAGCTGCAGATTATTTGCAGAGTATCCCAGTATTTTACCATAAGGCAATATTTGGGAACTAAAGCAGATGTTTTCACTTCAAATCCTACCTGGCACGCTATGATAGAATGATAAAAAAGCTGCCAGTCTTTGTCTGTCTCAACCCTGTCAAAACGTTTATATACTAAATGGTTTTGCTAAATAATCTTTACTGGCATCAGCAGGACTTTGACACTGGAGACGGGAGTCCTGTGTCCCATCTTTGGTTAGGTTCAGGCTACTAAAACACTTGGTTGAGAAATATTGTGGTTTATTTTTATCATTTCAAAAGAAGGCACCTCCTGTCTTCGGGTTCAAGTCAATGATGACTTTTTCAGTGTTTTAACTAAAGCTCCATCTTTCCCTAAAATGGATGGATACATGGATCCACAAGGTACAAAGAAAAGTACAAAAACAAATGTCAAACACAAGTACTATAACATTAAACAAGTGACATCAGTTGTCTAAAGAGAAAAATAAAGGCAAAATTTATGCTTTATATTATATATATTATATAGATATTGTAGGAAAACAAATTAGTTGCATATAAACGTGATTAGTTTTGGAGGGTTGTAATTATAGTCATGCATCAGAAGAAATGTGGTTGTTGATGTTTAAAAGGTTGACTTGCAATTTTTGGATAATATCCAGATGGGTGCAATGCACTAGTAAGTTACTAAAGAAATGTAATGTAAACAACATCTACACGTTGTGCCACATTTCATGCTGCACTACATAATGCTGAAATGGTTATTTTGTAATCTGAACATAACAAACTTGGTTTTCTCATGACCACGTGATAACATGCCACTTGGCAATTGCATTGCAAAATCTTGAAAGGAAATTGAATAATATATAAACGGTGCCTTGAATCTTGCACATTCATTTTTCAGGAATGGATGGTATAGATAATGTTAATATCAAACCAAGATTAATTGTCGTGGTAGTCCAGTAATAGGAATCCAAAAGTAATTAAATAATTGTTCGAAAAAAAAGGATTTAGCGGAAAAACTATTAGATGTTTGATTTCTATGCCATATACAAGAACAAGGTTGAAGGTGTGGTTAAAACAGTAAGTAAAATGAATAATATGCCCATGTTTGTTAAAGATTGATGTACATTATAGTGACCAAATTACACAGGTATAATATGCTTCCCATAGCCTGCCCAGAATCAATTGTGATAAAGTGAACAAATAGCCATTCAAGAGAACAGCAGAAGAAAAGCATGCTGGGAAAGTCACCTTCTTTGCTCCTGAGCGAGCCGAGGTTGGGTGGTGTATCAGCGCTGGTCTGGACACAGTAGACCTCTCGGGTCTGAATCCCGCCTCCACACAACCCTGTTTGGTTTCCACGCCGACGGTCCTGTTGGCTCAGCAGCACATCCACCCTGCACTCTGTCCACTCTGTAGTCTTCCAGCTGTAACTGAGGACAGAGGTGGACACAATAAGAGTTAGTCTGGTACAACATGTCAATAAATTTCATTCATTGAATATAATTAATCAATTCAACAAATGTTTGTTTTTTTTAAAGATGTTACATCTTTCAAGAAATGATGCAGGGGAAATGAGATCTGTGATTGTGTGTGGTTGAGTTACTGCCATACAAACATTAATCTTAATCTGGTCTATTGGTCTGGTCTAAACACAACTTATATTGACCAGATGCATGTATGAAGCTATAGCAGCTGGATCAAAGGTCACTGGATATTAATTTTAATTTCCTGTACTCCTTTCTTTTTTCCTTTACTGAACCTGAATGCTACATCTGGCACAAATGGGATGTTTACACAACTGCCTTTGATCAGCCTTACACTAAATGCATATTTAACTTTTTATTGTTTGAAGGACACTCAAAGTATTATATAATTTTATAATTAAATGAACAACAACCCCTAAATGAGATTGTTTTTGTTTCTGGCATGCATGGCATTTTTAAGGCACAGAATAACATTGGTTGTGCTTGAATTAGCTGGGGTGGTGGGCATTTCTCAGACGTTTTATGCTTTTGACCTTAGATCTTTGTTTACAATACGCCTCAGGACTTGCTTGACTGTCCATTGAGAGCTCTCTAAGACTAGATTTTTTTAAGCTGAAAGGAGGTTAATTACAGCGGCTATTCATAGATGGGTTTGTGTCTGTTAAATGAATTGGTAGCAGTCTGCTTCAGCAATAATGCAATGTGGTTTTCACCTTGAGGTCAGAAAATGTAAACCCTGTCTACATCTCTGCTGATAATGGAATTAATTTGAGGTCGCCAGTGAAAGGCTCCATATTCATGAGCAAAGTCTCTCTGTCTCTCTCTCTCAGTTGCCTCTGCCATACTGCGGGACAATGAGACCCTTGGGAAGCAATCAGAGCAGTACCATGGACAGAGTTCTTCCTGCTGTCTGTCAAACAGAAGGCAGTAGAAGTCGATGGACATTGATTTACTGTTTCACATTATGGCTGATTCTACTCTGTCCATAAAACAGACCAATACAATGAGCAGATGATTTCTTGAATTAAATATATATGATTAAAATGTATCTTAGAGAGATTAAGTGAATCCAGAACTGTCACATTCTCAAAGAAAATCTCATTCAAAATCATATGTATTTACAAATAATCCAGATTTTACACATATTCTTACTCAATAGTATGTAATGCAATTCACTCCATGTGACAGAGATGGTACATTTTTAATTATAGTTGTTTATTATTTTTGTTTTAACTAGCCTGAGCCATTAGCAAACACCATTTACCACAAGCTCAAGACCATCGCTAGTCAACTGTCACCAGTTTGACAGACTGCAGGACAGCACTCACTGTCAGAGTATGATAGCCATCAAAATACCGTGTCTATTGTTTTCTGTAGGGGCCCATATACCAGCGATGTCTTTCCATATCATTCCCAGTGCTGACAAGGGCTCTCACAATCATGAAATCTTAGTTAATGATTAACTTTCATACAAATAATTGCAATTGATGATAATTTGTTAATTGTCTTTATCTCTTCAATGTATGCCACTATTATAGTATAAGCCTAATACCATAGTTTCTCAAATAAAAGCTGGTAGACAACACATGCAGCCCTAGTGATAAAAACAAGGGTGAACAAACTCCTGGTGCCTATTCTACAATGTGCACGTGAGCATAATGTTCAACAAATTCAACAATATATTCATGTTGACAAGGTCAACGACAAAGTTACAATAAAATTGTTCCTAGAAAGAAATTATACTGTTAGGTTTGACACATTATGTCTGTAAAATCATGTAATGGCCTAGAACGGTTGTCTCAAATCAGTAGTTAAACTCTAACAAAAAAAACAACTAATAAAGTTCTGTCTGCTATCACTCAGCAGCATATAGGCTATAATGTTACCATAGAGCACTGGAGCCAACAAGCTGGCTGGGACACCCTTTTCATTTCAATTTTTTCTTCAGTTAATGGGAAGGTTGCTCACTGGGACAACCCCACCCATTTAAGCAAACTAGCAGTATGTATCCGTCTTTGTCCAGTACGTACACTATGCAGGGTGGAACTCTGTCTCTCTGGGGGCTGCAGGGCTCCTTCTCCTCCAGCTCTGGACAGTCTGCTCCACCACCGATTGGGAACTGGCTCACTTTTCTGGTGCGAGTGCGCTCTCCCTTGGGCCCATTGGGGTCGTAGCAGTCCTTGGAGCAAGCTGACCATTCAGACCATTCAGTCACATCGCAATCTTTGGTCATGACGCAGGCCTGGAAGGTCACTGGCAACGTCTCCTGAGAGCACAGGCTGGAGATAAGAAAACAAGATAACATAAGACAAGATGAGACAAGAGTTTTAAAATAAAAGCATAAACATTAATAATTATTCAATTTATTATTATTATTCCCAATAACTTATTCAATAAACTTGTTTATAATTTTTATTATTAAATTAAACAGTATCATGCCCATGTAAGTATTTTGGTAAGCTACATAGCAAGCTGTAACAAATCTGAGTAGTACTTGCACCACCATAGGACTACTAAAATTGGCTGTTTAAATAATAATGCTTATGATTTCAGTCCTGGTTGATTTGGACACTTGTGTGACTACTGGAAGATTTTGATAATTCAGGTATACCCTCAGTTCTGTATGAAATATAGCCCAGTATCTCTAGAATTTACATTTATACTGGAGGACTCTGTACCTCACAATTTATCTCCAGTGCCAATGTTCAGTACCAACACAGGACATAGTGTGCCCTTTATATAATATGAAGTGGAAAGTAAGGGTGTGGAGGTCAGGGTGGTGGATGTAGATCAAATTTCTTGCAGGACAACATTGCCTCATACACCTATTAATTTCTGTTACGATATTTTACTAACCCTAAGTATTTTAGTTGCCTAACTTTAACCAAATCTTAACCATAGTTTATTTGCTAGTGAAATCCTGCAGCTTTCCTTTGTCTGCGTCAGCCAATGTGATAAATGGGGGTTGAAAGTTGTTCATTCCAAACCCAAATCTTCCTCACAAACTATCTTTTGTGGTAGTGCGAGTAATGTCTGTTCTCTCTCAGAGCCGTAGGTGTGGCGTTGTTATTACCCTTTAAAACGTCTTAGGGAGATAGTCAGGGATGCCAAAGCATCCTCTCCAACAATCAACATTTGTTTCTTTTAACAGTGACCACCATATTTCCATAACTTTAACAAAGTAGTTAAAACCAAACCTTAATCAAGTGCAAAAACAGAACATTCTCATAGATTTTTTTGTAAATGGAGGCATTTTTGTAAATGGGGGGGCACCGACAAGCAACCTATTTTGTCATTGAGTTATGAGACTTGTTATCTAAAAAAAAAAAGATTGTACTGTGTTATGTTACAGGATAGGTCATGGAAACTTAGATTTGATTCAAATTAGTTTTCTAATGGGGAAAAATGTGACATTCTATCCTAAATGTCATACTACAGGAAATTCCAACATGCAGTATGCCCCAAAGGGAAAGGGTTCAGGTCAGTCAATGTCATGGTCATTTTCTGTCTATTAATTATTACACATTAATTAGGGATCATCCTCTGGGGACCACGAATATCTATTCCAAATTGATTTTCAGTCTTTGCAACAAGTAAACTCTAAACTACACAACAAAATACATCATTTGTCATTAATTTTCAAAACAAACCATCTATGTGTTTTGTTATGGTTATGGTTTGGGAAAGACTATGAACATGTTTAAAAGAAACCAATGTTGACTGTTTCTAGGAGACGGCATGTGAACAGTCCAGTTCCATTCATTCCCTGCCAGACGATCTTAGTTGCAATATTGCTTGGTTGTTTCATGCCATTGCTTTAGAGGCTGTTACCTGTACCTTGTTGCATGTTTCCTCACCTGTACCTGCCTGACCTTCTACCTCGTTATTTGGACTATGGATGCCTTCCTGCTTCTTGTTGGATGTGTTGATCTGTTTTGGACAGCCTCACTGGTTTTTACTTTTCCCTGCTTGATGGTCCTATAAGGATTGAACCTTATTTTGTGAATAAATCGACCTCTGCTTACTCTCTCTCACCGCTGTGACACCTGGGCTCCAGCCAACATTAATACGCTCATCAACTATCGCTATACGCTATCAACTAAGCCTTTGAAGCTTTCAGCCATCTGTGCAATCAGTGAGTTGCTAAAACCTTTGTGCTTCTCTTTTGGATAGATATTCGATAGTAGATATCAATGGGAATGGTTATTATCCAAATATAATATTCTACTTGAATGCTGGAATAAACGACTGGCTTTTCCTTGACGTTTAAATGATTCATGAATTCTGACCTTCTTACAGGGATTAAAAGCAAATGTATCACAAGAGCCTTGATTTCCTTGGGATGTAATGGAAGCTACTCAGTGGCCTCTATTAGAGCTGAGCAAGCACAGTGAGACAGAATGAGGCCATTCATCTCCTTACAAAGAGCCCGTCTCTCAGACACCACATGGACATTGAACTTGCTGGAGAAAAACACTTAGGCTATAGTGACTGTACATCTGAGAATGGATCTCAAAGTGGAGCTTTCACAAATATGTCCTGTTTTATTATGCTAAAAGAAGCTATATGTACACAGAGGTTGAGTGGAATGACAAAATGTTGAACACTGTCAAACTGGAAAGGACACCAATGTTCGTCCCACCCTTTGTATTTATTACTAAGGCTCTGCATTGTGGCATTATAAATTATATATGGATGTCATTTACAAGTATATACTCAAAACTCCATCTAGAATTCTGAATAATCTCAATTATCGCTGACTAAATATTAGATTCAAGACAGAAAACAGGGTGTCACAATACACACAGTATAACTGAGTGTTATGAACCCTGACAGTTGAAGCCGTTAAGTGCCACAGACAGTGCATTGAGTTGGAACATGCACCACTCTGACAAGTACAACAAATATGCCACATCCCTCCCTGTGAAAATGTCAACAAGCTAAACAACATAGCACTTCAATGGGCAATAAAATGCAAATTTTTATATTAAAGTGTACCAATAATATTGTACAAGGAAAAAGTTTTTAAAAAAGCTTTCGTCAGTCAATGAAGGGAGAGAGAGAGAGAGAGAGATTGGGAATGACATGTAACAAAGGTGCCTGGTCGTGGGTCTAACTGAGGATGATGCAATTATATGGCCAGCACCTTAAACCCCTGCACCTCCTGAACAGCCCAGAATGGTTAAGATTAGGCAAACTGTGATTATGGCAAATAAACTATGGACAAGCTATGGTTAAGGTTAGACAACGAAAACACTTGGTTAAGTTTAGGGAAAGACTACGTTTGTTTTTTGCATATCTTTGACAGAATGCTAACTCCAGTATACCAGACAACATATTTAACTTTTGACACAGAAAATGTCAATGTTTAAGTGGAAGTCTTAAGGCTTCAGTGTGCTTCAAACAGGCTAGAGTTGCAGAGTGTGTCATCTGGCCACATTCAAAGATGGTTTTCTGATCTTCTGATGAACATCAATGCCATATCAACATCATTCATCATTTTTAATACATTCCTTGGCTTTGGAGTGTTGGAGTGCTCCTTTTTATCATAAAAGCTGTTAAGTCTTGGAGTAAAACTGTTCCTTTGGTTGAAAAGCCACTTTCCCCAAAATAAAGATAATATCCCCTGAAGACAACTTAATTGAATTCATTGTGTAAACACTTTATGAAGTGATACCCAAAAGGCATTGGGGCTTTTATAAAATATATTGCATTTGGAAATATTAACATAGGAACATAGGACTAATGTGTTATGGTCCAACTATCTCAGTGACATCCAATTAAAAACACTGCAGTTTAATGTTGTAAATTGTAAGTGTTGAAGCTTCAGACCCATGTTTGCAAGAAAAATATCTGAAATGTGCATTAAATACTACAATAACACAGCATCCCAGGCCCAGGTAAAGATATCCTCTGTCACTTTCGTCCTGTACCCGTCATAGAATAAAATCACCTAACCCTAACAATGATAGCCCTAACCACTAAAGAGAAAGAACCCTTACAAGCTTCCTTGCATTAACTGCTCTAAACAGAGTCAAGACAGGTAGAACTACACAAAATCCCTATAAACATATAAAACCCTAACAGTGACCCGGGCACCACGATCTAAATCATTGGGCTGTAGTACAACCCTCGCTTAACCTAATCCCAACCCCAAACCCTTACCCCCCAAAATCAAATGCCACCCACTGACAACATTCAATCCAGCAACCATAACTTTAAAATGTACCTTTACTTAAACCTTGATGTATGTGTAACCATTATTCTAGTCTTAATGCTGAAACTAAATTATTATTCAGACACTCCTCAAAAGAAAGACAAGCCCAAAGCATACAGTGACACAAAGGCATTGGATCGTAAAACAGCATTGTATACATACATCAATGCTATGAGGTGACACATGAGGAAACGTATTTGAGTCATTCTTACCTGAGAGCTTCAACATTCCCACTCTTATGCACACAGGTCACTTCTCTAGTCTGGTAGCCCATCTGAAGTGCCCAGAACTTTCCTCCTGGGCGGTTCTGACGGTTCCTGTTCCTCTTCTTCTTGATGAGTTCTCTGGTCTCCGGATCCTTTACCTTACCCCTCTCCCTTAACCTCTCCCGGACTTTCTCTCTCATTTTCTCTTTGTTTTTAGTTTTTTTCTGTCGTTTGGGTCTGTCTGCCTGTCGAGATGGCCTGTCCGGTTTCCTGTTTGCCCTGCCCAATTTTCTGTTGGGTCTGGATTGTTTGTCACCATCTCTGGACAGTTTATCACCCTTTTTGGACCTTTTGTCTCCTTCTTTGTGCTGCTTGTCACCCTCTCTGGTCCGTTTGTCCTCGCCTTTTGACTGTTTGTCACCGTCACTAGACAGCTTGAGACCCTCTGCCAATTGTTTGTCACCCTTTTTGGATGGTTCTTTGCCCTCTCTGGACTGTTTGTCACCCTCTTTGGAAAGTTTATCACTTTCCTTGGATGATTTGTCAGCTTGTCTAGCTTGCCTTGGCATTGGGACAGAGCAGGGCCCCCAGGGTCCCACCCTGAGGCTGTAGAGGCTCTGCTCTCCCTCACAGAGCCCTGGCTGGCATGTCTGAAACTCAGTCAGATTTGGGCAGGCTGCCCCAGCAAACAGTGGCGGAGCCAGAACAAAGCGGATCCGGTTCTGTAAGCCCATCCCGCAGGTTTTAGAACAGGAAGTCCACAGGCTGAATTCAGAAACCACACAGTCCCGTGGACAGGGGATAAGACAGGCCTGCTCTAGGCGTGGTTTAGGCTCAAAGTATTCGCAGATTGCATCCTCTGCAGGCTCACCATTCGCTTTCTGGACGCAGCCCACATCTCGGGTTTGGATGCCCTCCTCTCCCCGGGTACACACAGCAGGGCGCTGCACCCCAGCACTGCGCATCGACACAGGGACACACTGGTTCCAAGCACCCAGCTGCCAGTCATACAGATCCTTGTGCCAATCGCAAACTCTGAAGCAACTCTGCTGGTTGTCCGGCCGTTCTGTCTGGTCGCAGTTGGTGTGCAGGGTGGTCCAGCCTTCAGAGTGGGCACACCATACCGCCCTGCTCTGACTGCCGCCAGGTCCACACTCACTGCCCATACAACGACCCCATGGACCTGTAAAGAGTAAGACAACAAAGAGTTTAGGGAAAGGTCAAAGTGAGTTTAGAGAAGTAATAGTCTAATACTCATCCACTTTTCTTAATTATATAAAAGTTTAATACAACCTTGGTCTTACTTTTGTTTCAGTTATAATAACAATGTACTAACTGATTAATGAAATTTATTCAGAAGAGAAAATGAAGGTGAACAGTAAATGTATAACACATTTTATTAAATTATTTATTAAACTGTTTTAGACTGACAGCATGGTTCACCGTATAGCAAACACCAGTGTCTCACATGCAGTTATCCTATGCTGTAAAGGAATAAACCAACGTCTTGGGTACACTCACTTTCAGTTTTACTTCCAAATAGTGTGGTTTAGATAATCTGGATAACCCTTTGGCTTGTTTACAACCCGTCTGATTGTCTGACTGCTGGTGCCCCTTGCCCTATTGGACTTTGTAGATATGTCCCCATGTTTCCATATCTCAGCAATTATTTTGGTGAGTGAGAACTACTCAGTGGTCATAATTAGTGAATATAAAACAAAGTCGAGTTGACGCCTCATGGACAGCCTTTCCACAGAGACCATTCAGTCCCAGTCATTACCAGCTGATTACAAAAAGCCCATCAAAACAAGATTTTGTATTTCCCAGAGACAGGATATTATTTATAGTTCTAAAGGGCTTCATCTACTAACCTTTCCAGATTTTATATCTAAAACCTAAGTGCTTCCGTATGCAATAATAATGTCCCGACAAATACACACTAAACACTGTTAAATCAATCTCTTTCAATACTATGATTCCACTTCCATTGGATTTATGAGAATATGATTATAGGTCTAAGTAAACATCTACTTTCAGCACAAAACCCCAGTTAGGAGTGTGTTAAGAGTCAGAGCAGCTGAAGACTCAATCAATACAGCAACCACATAAACATTAGCTGATGTGAGGAATGGAGCAGCCATGATTATCATTAGCCTTGTCTGGTGTTACAATGCTGGAAACCTTTCCATGGACAGACTCGGCAAAGCACCACTCATACACTAATACGATTTCTACAGATAGATCAGAGATAATGACAAGTTGTTTTTTTGTTTTATTTTTAAAAGTATATTTTTTGGCTCATCACCTTTATTTGATATTGAAAGGATTTTAAGTTATGTAAAGGGTGATAGTTCTAATCTAAAACTTAATTTTTTGTGAAATACATTATAAATTAATATTTTTATGAAAGTTAAACCAAAAAACAAATGTAACTTTGCTCTTTTTCCACACTTCTCTGATTGGTAATCATTTTAAATGTCATTTTTATGATCATGTAGCCCTAAAGATCTATCACCTTTAGAATACTCGTCAAAAGTGTTAGGTGAACAGACAAAGAATGTAAAGCAGCTAGATATATTGTCATAATTAATTGCTATGATCACAATATTGCTTTTTTTGTTGTAACAAGAAAACAAAGATGAAATAATTATGCTGTGATTGAAAAGGAAGCTGTTATATTAAGATCACAAAATAATTATTCTACACTACCCAATAAAAAAGAAAGGAAAGAAATACATTTTTTGGTACCATTCACTTTCCATTCATGATGCCTGTCTGATCGAAGACATCATAATCACAGAGCAGAAGTGGGTCATTTCTTCCCATCAACAGGCCCTGCAGTGAAAACACCATGGGCGCGGGTGAACTGACTCCAGGATTTACCATCATGCAGTGCAAAAGACCCAAGAAGAGAAAGCTGATGCCAAAACTACAGTTAGTGCCTGCACTGAATATCTTTGCCCTTGACTTTTGCCAAAAAAGCGTAAAAACCTGAATATATAAATATAAATACACACTTAAATGTCCATCAAAGTAAGTACATTTGGGTTTGATTACCTTAAATGTTGGTCAATATCTGTTTGACTTTTCAGGCACTTCCAAATTATTAAATGCTAAATTTAACATACAGGTAAAATTCATCCTGTGTTTAACATGATATCTGTACCAAATCTAATGACAATTTATAAATAGTTGTTGAGACATTTCACTCTTGTCAGAATGATGTGGCAATCCATGCAGGGGATGTTGAGATATTTCACTGGATAAATAAAAACATTGTTTTGCTGGTGGTGCAAGATAACAATTTAGATTCATCCTATGGGAACCTTGAATATTTGCACCAAATTCCATTTAAATCCGTCTAATAGATCCATTAAATGAATCCATTGAAAATGGTGGATCGATTAAACAAACAGACTGCTGCTAGAGTTGCATTAATGTCCAATTTCATGAAAACCACACGTGCACTGCAAATTTGTGTGACTGATTTACCAGACTGTCTGCATAAAGCTCCCAGTGAGTGGCCATGAAAAAAAGTCACTAGACAACATAGTAATTTACTACTATGAGTATATTTACGAGTATAAAGTCAGAGGCTGTATTAAACTGTGCTTTATGGTTTCACTCAATAAAGTTGAGCTACAGCAGTGAAAATGTCAACGGAAGAACCAGCAGGTAAGAATTAGCTTACAGCTGCAGGCAGAGGGTCTGGATCAATACAAATCAATAGAGGTAGCAAGAAACTGCTCCAGACACAAAAGGCAGCTGCAGTCACAGATCTGGCATCTCTCTGGCTGCCATTATCCTCTTTGGCTGGAAATGAGGAACTACACCGCAGGAATAATAGGATTTCTGAGGCACACACTCATTTAATGTATCATTTAATGTGTCGATGATGAAATGGAGAGGTCAGTGAGGAATAAACAACCGTAAATTGATTTTGTAATTAAGAATATACAGTAGATAAAAGGCTACATGCTGAAAGGCTAAGTAGCCATCTGGGCTGGGAGTGTCATCCATATCCGGCTCTCTAAAGAGGCCAGCATGTTTACAGCCATAAAGTATTAGCTCCCTGGCAGGCAGCATTGTCTCAGCTCCACGCAGGTGTTCACCATAATTTATGAACATGCCACTGAATGACACGGTTATGTCCAGGCTGAGCTTTGAAACTAAAGAAGGGAGGTGGTACTCACGCTGGCCTTCATCGCCTGTCAGCCACTGAGAAGAGCCACTGGGCACGGAGGGAACTGTGTCAACAAGGCTGGAACTCCAGGAGGGATGTCACACGCCTAAATATACCCCACCTCCCTTCTTATACTACAAACACCTTTCAGTAATGCCACTAATATAAAGGAGTAGATAGTGTTTTTAATAGTCACAAATCTTAACTCATCATTGTCTTGTTGTTTTGCCCAGTCAAGGTCTCTGTCCCTGTCTCCAGGCTCTGCTCACTTTTCCCCGGGGCATATACTCTTGGTGCCTGCCTGCCTGCACCTTTTCCCTGCCTCATTCCGGTTTGTGTGTGGATTCTCAAGTCACTTGTGTTTCGACGTGCTTCCCTCATCAGTAAGCCTATACCTTCACTTTTGTCAGTAAATAATTGAACTGTTGCTGTCTGCGTGTCTGTGTCTCCGTGTCCTCCCTCTGCTGGTCGACTTGACAATCCCTGTTGTGATTAATGTTGCATTCCTGTCATATCAAGTTATTTGATTCATTAGTGACTGAATACTTTACTAATTACTCAACTGCAAAAGTAATTATTACATTTAGTCATTACTTTACTTTGTTTTTCAGACCAGCTTTGTCAAAAGTGCCCATATTTAGTATTTAACATTAGCTGCAGCACTCCAGTAGTCCTGTCCTCACAGTGAAGCTGTAATTCACACCCTCACACTCTGAACAAAAACAGGTGATTGATGAAAATAGGCTTAACGGTGGACACATTTTGCAAGACAGCTAAGAAGACATAATCATAAAGCCACTTTGACTTTACCAGGGGACGCTTTCTCTGTTACTGAGCATTTCCCCTCTTTTGATAGAGGCTTAATGCCTCCCCAGTGTCCCCACACCTCCAGCCCCTGCACCAAGCTAACATGTACTACGCCAGTCATTCCACAGAATGTAGAGGACAAACTGATATCAACTGTAATTCAGACTCCCAATGAAACAAGCCAACCCCCAAACTGTCAAAGTAATGGAGCGTTACTGGTTTTAGAAATCAATGTAATTACATAATTTCAAGAAGCAATGCCTGAAACTACTTGTTATTGAGAAAAGTAATCGCATTACACTGTTGTTAGGATTCT
Organism: Nannoperca australis; assembly: GCA_036023655.1. Taxonomy (NCBI): domain Eukaryota; kingdom Metazoa; phylum Chordata; class Actinopteri; order Centrarchiformes; family Percichthyidae; genus Nannoperca; species Nannoperca australis. The sequence continues at coordinate 2,076 of JAVQJD010088687.1, read as the reverse complement.
AATTACGAGCAGCGGGAAGCAAGTGGGGAAAATCTCATGTCAATCTTCTAGTTGGAATTCCAAATCAGAGGATTTTGCCAAAAATAACTATAGAAGAGTATCTGGTTTCACTTGGTTATGAACCACCACATACACACACAATAAAAGGAGCTTTTGCTGATCACTTTTAACTGAAGCTGCCGACTAAATTTTGACCTTAATTAAAAAAATGTAATCTGTGGTGACTAATTAATTATCTGCCAAGATTATCACAGACTGTGGGCCATATCATAAACTGTTTTTCTAGCAAATATGGTGACTCCAATTTTACTACTTTCACTGACAAATTGATTAGCCATTTCTGATGTCACTGTTCCCATGACCTCTGGGTCATCAAACAGGCACCAGGACTAAAGGATGATTTATACAAAATGACATGACAAGTGATCAGTTTGTGCATGGCACTGACCTAGCACTGTCCCTTTTAAGGATCAGTATCCCCGGGCTTAATCAAGAACTCATACAGGGGACAAAGGAACCAAGTAACTGACATTGCAATGCAAAATTTAATGTACACTATTTGTACAGCATGTGTACTATTTTGATGAATTATCATTGCATATTTTGGAGCTGCCTCTGTTAAGTGGTATTAATGTTACATTGTCGTGTGATATGAGGTATAAACATCCCTTTAAATTCCAAGTAACAGCAGTGTTTTCATGGAAGATGGAATAGAAGGATAAACAATAACTGAAACTTGAAAATCTTAAACAGCGAGGGACAGAAGGTGGATGCACTGGCTGATTTGACCAGTGACAAGAAAATAGAAGAAGATCGGTGAAAGTGGTTTGCCTGTGCATAGTCCATAATTGGCCTCGTACCCACAGTACACTGGTCCTATGATCCTCAGTCCCAAGGCTGTATTATCAATCAGCAGACTTTCTCTCCTTCCCACATCAGCACCATTAAAGTACTAGTTAGCTCTGCTGAGGTCACCGGTTAAGTAAAAAGTGCACACTGGCCTCAGTCACACGTTCAACAGCCCACACTTCTGTTGCTGGTTCCCAGACTAAACAAGTTTCTGTTGCTATCATATGCCTCTCAAGCTTTCCATTCTAGAAAGACAAACAATGGTAGGTTTACCAAGAAAAATGTTACGTAAATATTTTTAGACATGGGCAAACAAAAGCAGATTCTCATTTTTTTTATGACAGCTGTCACTAGCAGATTTTATCAGCTGTAGCTAAGCTAAAGAGGTCCACTAGGCAATAACTTAGAATCATCAACAATTGATTGAATAGAAAGAGACTTTTCTTTTACTGCGAGGTGACATTTAGGGTTTATTGTTCATTTTCTCAAATACAACACTAAACGTTCATGAGAAAAGCCTTTAAGAATGAAGACTAACAAATCTTAGTCCTTAATGTTTTCACAAGTTTTCACAAGTTTGGAAAAATGATTTTTTTCCTCAGAGCATATTTCTGTGACTGGACACTGCCTTTTAACTGTTGCAAGTAGCCATGGTATGAACGTGACATTAGTCGTGCCTGCCAGTAAATAAGAGCTGATAGCTAGTTGCTAATGTTAGCCTCTTACTTGCTGCACTGTCTGCTGCTCTCAGATGGCGGTGGAGTTGTTAGCGCTCCTTTCACTGGAGACTTTGTGTGTGTGAGGCCACATGGACACAAATGTTAGCTTTCATCTAAATGAAGCCGTTGCTTTAGAAACAGCAGTACTCGCTCCGACCCTGTTTACTGTACTTACCGTTGTCATGGCACTGTGCCTCTGCGCCCCAGCCGCTTCAAACCCCCCCTCCAGCCTTTGGGCCACGCCTCCTCATTTACATACAAGAGGAGCGTAAAAAGCCAAATGACAAAGTCCAATCTCCAAATGGAAAAGAGCAAGTGGAAAAGAGGAAATGGAAAAAGCCAAATCGAAAATAGAAAAGGTCAAATTTAAAACACCAAATGTCAAATGCCAAATGATAAAGTGCAAATGCAAAATAAATAATAATTTACTTTTTTCAATTTAAGTTTTTAATTTAAGCTTTTGCATTTTAAATTTAACTTTTGTCATTATCATTTTACATTTTCAATT
>JAVQJD010088685.1:0-10118 GCA_036023655.1 Nannoperca australis | reverse complement strand
TGTGTGTGTGTGTGTGTGTGTGTGTGTGTGTGTGTGTGTGTGTGTGTGTGTGTGTGTGTGTGTGTCTCATTAGATGAGTGCTGGCACGGGGCATCAGGTTAAAGGTATAGGTACTGGGAATAAAAGGTTTAGGTTTAGGGCATTATAGTAAAGGTGGATTTACCTTTTTTTTGGGGGGGGAGGGGGGTTGTTAAAAGGCAGAACATTTTCATGGAAGGTATATTTTTGAATGGTTGCTGCATAGTTAAGTGTTGGCATGCTGGCTTGTTGGATGTGCCTTTGTTATGTGTCTGTTTGATTATAAGCCATTTTTTGCAAATGGTTAGCCTCTAATTTTGCATGTTAAAAACATTAGGGACTTTGCAGTGTTGAAGCAGAGCATTTGGGAACTACATGTTGGTGCAGAATCCAGATGAGCTACATTGCATGACAACCTGTGTCCAAGGAGACAATGTAAAGTTGAATATGGTGGTTGACTGTGACAGATTGGTTTTGGTTTGTGTGGTGATGCAGAAAAGATGTGATTCCTCCTGTGTTTGATGTCCACCAGCAATTTGAGCCATGGTTATTCAGAGACAGGCTTTGTAAAAGCCTGCCGTTTGTTGATTCAGTTTTCTTCCACATAGAATACCATGTCTGTGATGTAATGGATGAGAATTGCTATTCTGGACACATAAAGAAGCCATATGTGTTTAAGAGTACAATACCATTGGCTTTAGGCCTAGAGTGTTGGCCATGCCTTGAGAATGATCCAGAATAAGACTGCAAGCTTGTTGAATGTTGCATCCTAATTTCATAAAGCAGCCAGATGTCTTCAGTGTCAGACAGTGAAGGTATGCCCCGCTAAGCTCTATGGTTAAGTGCAGGAAGGCATTTCAAAGGGTCTTGACATTTGTCTTGATTTCTTAACAGCGTGTGTAAATCCTCAAGGACACTCATGAAAGAGAGAAATATTGCTGTTTTGGATGTGTGCAATATTTTAGTGAGATGTCACGTCCAAGGTGATAGTTTGAAAGAAATGAATGGTGAATTGAGACTACTTGTCATGATGAATTTGTTCATTTAGACTGATTTCTACAAGTCAGAATAGTTTTATTCAAAGGAGAGCTTTCAAATGACTACTCTTTGAGTTGATAGATGAGCAGCTTAGAAATCTTAAGTTATTAGGCCTTAACTTTAATGTTGAAGATTTTACACCACACATAATCAGTGCAACTTAATTTCTAATGTCTTTAAGAAATATGGATATGAATGGTGCTGAAATGTATTGGGTTTTTTTGTATAAGTTTGTAAATTTCATAAATGAATGACATTAGCAAACAAATAAGTGCAGTGGAAGGTTGTGAGATTGTTCTTAATTGTTCTTAATACAACATTAGATGTAATTAAGACTTTGTTTCAAGCTCAAGAGCAATCAGTGTAATTATTGTAGCTGGAACAGTGTACTGTATTCTACTGATACATTGCCGCCTTTTTGTATTTGCATTTGTCCAGATGTACACATTCTCTGTATGTTACCTCTTACATTACATAACATGTATTTAGCTGACACTCTTATCCAAAGCAACTCACAATAAGTGCAATAAATCATGTTGCAGCAACCCAAAAATTGTAAGAATCATGCAAGTACATGAGCTTCATTAGATATGCTGAACTGCTTCAAGTGCTACATTTAGAAACAATAAGAGATAGACCACTGACTGTGCCAAAAACAACAAGTTCATGTTGAGAGGCTAGCAGAGTAGCAAAGTAAAAATTCTGCTTCATAATTAAGAAATTGAATTATTTAAAAAGACAGTTGAGGTTATAAGCTTGGCAAAAGCTCAGGGCTTAATGACAGTGTAAGAAAACAGTGTGCTTAGCAGATGACACTGTAGCCACCCTATTAAACACTCATTTTACATCATGTAGAATAGAAACAACCTTCTGTATAGTATACAGCACCTTTTTGGGAAATGGCTCATTGACTAAATTCACAGGTGAACTTGCTCAGTGAACATGTTGCAAATGTGTACGCTCTCTCTCTCTCTCTCTGTCTTTATCTTACAGGAGGGAGAGTTTGCTGACCTTCAGTAAGAGGAGTAAGTTCGTGGAGAAGAAAGATGTGGCGTCACCTGCTCAACTCACCATGGCAGGACATGTTCACTGAGCAGATATTTGCTTTAACTTGAAAAGCTCTTCCTCTGGGGGAATTGACAGCTTGGTGATAACGTGTTTAATAGATCATTTTACACCTCTGTCATAGGATTTGATGGACTGCCTTTGGGGATCTTTGCTTGGAACCTAGCTTGGTTCAGTGACTCGATGCAGTTTTAAGTTTCTGGTAAAAGGCTTCATCTGTTGGATATTACACGGTTACCTGGGATCTAATACATTGATAACATTCACTTGGATATTGTGGAGATTCTCCTTGGGGGTTTTCACACAAGTGGAGGTCAAGCAGTGCCAGTGCTTGGCCCTTGAAGTTTTAGATTTTCTGTTTAAAGGAGGGTTTATCTGGATGTTTCCTATGAAGGACATGGACGGCCCTCGTTCAAGTGGCCTCCGCAAGAAGAGGAAGTCAAGGTCAGCGAGGGATCGGGAGAGGAGATCAAATGGGATAAGGAACAACCATGTTAAGGGCTCCGTCTTTCGCTTCTCTTCCGACTCAGAGCGGGAGGTCGACAGGGAGCCCTCCTCATCCCGCCACCGACCCCCGCGAAGAAAGCGCAAGGAGTCTACTTCTGTTGAAGAGGACATCATCGATGGCTTCTCCATCACAGGATTTGTGACCCTGGAGGCTCTGGAGGTGAGTGCTGATCCATAAGGGAAGCCCCTTCTCTTGCCAACTGTGTGTGTCTGTGTTCAGCTTTTGCATGAAAATCCAGCTGAACATGTATTAACGCTGTGTAAAGATGTGTTTATGTCTGTGTGCCTCTCTGACTGGGCCGCCCCAGTGTTTTGACTCCCGCCTGCATACTTGGTGGTTGTGTGAGCTGGAGTTGAACAGATGTAGCTTTAAATGTAGCGCTGCAGCCAGAGATTACTATCAGTGTCACCGAGAGGCTGTTGTTGTGGTGTGTACTGCTCTGGATTTGTTTTCACAAGAGTTTTCCAGCAAAGCTTCCACCAGATGAGGGATGTTCTGCTATGGCTGTAGTGGCTGCTGTGCCTTTGTGTGCTTCTGAGTGAAAAAGCAATTTGATCCATGTTACAGCAGTTTATTCAGAGTGGGAGTAATTTATTGTGCACTGGCTATTCATTCTCCTGGGAATGCAAACTGGGCAAAGGCTGCTTTCCAACGATGTACTTCTGAGTTATGACTTACATGAGCAAGCTTTTTATGTATATGGCTCAACGGCTACATTTTTCTGTAATGTGAACTTACAGATGGGTGACAAATTAAAGGAAAAGTGTCTTAGTAAGCTGTTACGAGTTATGTGCCTCCAGAACTGCTTCAGTGATTCTTTTCCATGGCTTGGACAAGTGTTTGGAACCATTCTTCCCTCATTTGGGTGTTTGGAGAACTCTGTCCAACACGCTGGTCCAACGTCTCCCACGGGTGTTGATATGGTGACTGCAGAGACCAGTCATTCACATAATTTTGTTGCTCTTTCCTTACTTTTCCCTGCTCATGTTTCTCCACTCCTAGGTTCAGGTTTTTCTTTTAAATCGTCTCCTGTCTGCATGTTTGAGTGTTGGTTATTGTAAATTTGAAACATTATCTGCCCAAAACTGTTAACTTTGCATCAGATATTTTAACAAAAAACTCTTATAGCTTTTTAGGATTATGTTTACTCTGATAATGTTTCAGCAGGATGTGGAAATAGTCTGTATCTTCAAAAGGTCAGACTTCACAGCCTGACTTCCACTTGCTAACATATATAGCGTGACACATCTCAATGATACGTACAATATCACTCATCCTCACTGTATCCCTTTGTTACTCAGATCAACACTTTTTACAGCTAAAGAGTGACTTACTCTCAGTTTCGCACAGCATGCGGGGTTGATGCCTTTATTTGCCATGCGAAAGCTCCGAAAAATCGACCTTGTTCCAAAAATAAATGATGTTGCTTTTTCGCCGCGTAATCTTCACTTTCTCTGTGAAAGTACTCATGACAAAAACAACAATTTGATAAAAATATATTGACGTGTGAATTTTTCGCACGGTGTCATCTGTACTTGGTTCAAATAGTTCTGCTTCTCTTTTTATGAGTCTAATATGACATAATATGCAAGTAACGCCTGTTCCCTGTCAGTGCATGTACGACTAGTACCTTTAAGAACCTTTAATTAAAACATAACGTATATGATGTTCCATCAATTTATAAAAATTAAATTAAAGTGTAATTGATTCTGTTGCCTTAAAAATGCACGATTGTAACAGATTTGCAGTTTAATGTACGTTAGTAGAAATTATGTTGACATTTTATTACCCTACACACATTCTTTTAATGCAGCCAACTGAATGAGAAACAGACTAATAAATCAGAAAATATTGCAGTGTCAAATTACATTAATATCAAATCAGTGATTTAGAAGGTACTTTTCAAAAAACAACCTTGTCACAGAGATGTGGACAGGGTTTATTACAACATTAATACAAATGCACGGAGCTCAAGTAAGAGTAACAAGTGATACTTGTGTTGTGTTTGTGCGAATGCCTACACGCAGGAGTGTTTCTGTGAGAATGTGACAGAACTCATTAATGCAGTATCATTTCAGAAGGAGGTGAAGGGAGATGGCAATATTGTGTTGTAACTTCTTACAGTTGTCTAAAAGCTTGAAATCTATCAGTTTGTTGCACTGTGCCCCAAATGTAATGGAAGCTTTAATAACAGAAGCTGTGTGCTGTGTGATTCATATTTCTGTACACAAGACCACTGAAAGTATTATCTGGACTGTGACCATGTCCACAAAGCTCCTTTCACCATGTTGGTAACCTGCTGTAGTACAGTAGCCCTTATGCTGTCTTGAGCTCGCTCCAGACTTTTTATCCACACTTCATGTGGTTCCAAGGTCCAGACTGTGCTGTATGCTTCATTGGTCTGCCAATGATGTCCTCAATTAACTGATTCATGGTTTGATTTTTAACAATAGTGAAAAATGCTTATCACAAGTCATCAAATGTCATGTTGTATCCAATGAACAGCCAAAAACCCAAAGATATTTGGATTAATCGGTTGTCAAAATAGATTTGATTAATCAGTTAATAGTTTCAGTTCTAAAATGTGCAGCATGGATCAGCCGAAGAGGTTTGAGCGAAAGAGGCGGCAGTGCAGGAAAACAATAAATAATACAGTGCTGTGAGATCCTGAAGGCTAAAGAGTCACGCCTGTGACTGAAAGGTCAGAAATGTAGGCCTGGAATAAGAACCACCCCAGTTACTTCCTCTGAAGTGCCCTTTAGCGAGCCACTTGACCTCCCACTTACTTATAGCTGTTCAGAGGCCAACGGTCGAAGACACATTTTACTTTGCATTCTCAGATATGACTGTGTTAATATTATGACTGAGGGTTAATCAGGAAGTTGCTGAAATGGGTACAAAGAAATACAAATCTGCCAGGATCAGAAAGACTCCTCAAAATGACACCCATGCTGTCAGATGTGTCAGGATTGTTGGCACGGTATTTTTCTTCTCTCTAATCTTCAATTATAGATCAGACTTATCAGAGCTTTTCTTGCATTTCACAGCCTCCATAGATTAAGTAGTATTTCTGTTTATTCAGTATATTTTAGCATCATTTACAACCCTTATACTTAGTTTCCTTGCTCTGTAAGATTTGGGTAACCTTTCTTTTCTTTGCAATTGTGAGCTGTGTTTACTTCTCTGTTTCTAAAAATGTTAAAAACTCTATAGTGTGTGTGTATATGGAACTATGCACAATCATATCACAGCACCAGCAGCTCTTTTTCTGTCTGGGTAAAGTTGAATTCTGATGAGGTCAGAGCCCTGGAGGTATATGCTAGTGCTCTCCATCTGTCACCACTGTGCGGGAGCAACACTGCTCCCAGGCCTGCTTTTTATGTGCAAGGTGACATCTTAGCATTGCATTTCTCTTCTGCAGTCTCGGGGCTGAATTGTCCATGATGAGGCTATAGAGATACTCAAGTAGCTTTTGGTTGATGTTCTTACAACATATTGTTGTCTTGATTACTTGGCGGGTGGTTGGTGTTGCAGTTTGGAGTGAACTCGGCCATGTTGGACTATTGTGCACTTGAATAGGAAGTTGCTTTTGGAACATAACTTGACTATCAGTTGGAGGTATCCAGTCAAAAAGCACATTACTGGTCATTGGTGTTCTCTCTCTGACCAGCATCACACAGTCTTTACCTACAGCCAAGTCTGTATAATCATAAGTGATTTGCTTTCCACTTATGCAGGATACTTTCAGAAAACCCTTTTTGTAAAATCCACCATCTTGACTGTGATTTCCAGAATCATGATGAAGAGCTGCATTCTACCTATAGATCCCTTTAACTGTTTAAAACATTATAAATCAATAAGGCTATTCAAACTTGGATGATATTGAGTTGAAAATGTGAGCACAAAGAGGTTATGGGATAACTGTTTAGCAGTGAATAAATGGACTACATTATTTATGAGCACAATGCTTCTCTTTTCTTCAAGTGCAAGATGTCGAGGTATAGCTCAAAGGCATTCCAGTAGTCATGATGGATATTGTAGTTGAGGGAGATCAGATTTAATGTATTGATACAGAGACGATATAGTTATTTTATTATGAGCGTGTTAGTATAATAATAATGCTGGGTTATGCCACAAAAGTATGCTACAATACCTAATAAACCATTAACCATTTGTTCACTGTTGTTTCCATTTCATGTTTTTATTAGTGGTGTATCGGATCTCAGTTGAGCCGTAATCTATACGGATCTCCTTGTATGTTTCGGCACGCATGTGAACTAGGGCTGCCACAAACGATTATTTTGATAGTCAACGATTATTTTTTTCGATTAATCGACTAAATGTAAATTTCCACTTACCACACCAGAATGCAGCTGCTCTTATATAACCATCATTAGCTTCCAGCTTAAAGTGTTTAAGGTATGTGCTAACAAAAAAATAAAGACAATTAAGATGACTTTTAATGAACTTTGCAGCTTGTAGCAGCATTTCACACATTTTTAATGTGCAAAATAAAATGAAGGCACAACTCTGGCCTTTAACATTTTTAGCTGAACTATGTATAGTTGCACTATGAATACTATGCACTAGTAAGGATACAAAATATCAACAAAAATAAATACCTGTTTCACTCTTCTCAGGCAGTAAACAAATCTTTAAATGTAACATAGAGTTCGAACAGCTGAGTAAAACAAGGAAAACAAGCACTGGGCTAAAGAAAACAAAAATAAATACCTGTGTAGGTTTTTCATTGCTTTATTTGGCATCAAACATAGCTACAATTTAAAGTATTGAATAGTGCTACAAAATAAAATGAGGTAGGCACCTGAAACTAAAAATAAATTATCCACAAAAATTAAGTTTTGGTTTCACTCAAATATAACAAAACTGCATTTTGTGCTCAGTGCTCACAACTGTATTCAACTTTACTATACTCTGACTCTACGTAATCCCAATCTGCACAAGGCTGTTGTTCATAGCCACGAAAGTTAGCATTTCTACATGTTCTGGAGAAAGGCTCTCTTTTGAGAGCAGATGTTCCCTGCTGTGGAGAAAATCTGCTCCGATGGGGTGGAGGTTGCAGGGATGCCAGATTTAGCTAGCTTTAAGAGCGTGGGGAAACGTCCCTCATTTTCGCTCCAGCATTTGAGAGGATCATCCTTTTTAGAGACTGAGGCCTCTCCAAACTTGAATCTTTTGGTCCTCCTGGGCCTCTTCTTTCTCATTTTCACTCTGACTGTTTGTGTCAGACTGAAGGAGGGTGCAGTCCATTTAACTCTACCTGAGCCATTGGCCCTCTGCAGTTCTGCACGCTCATGTGTCCCAGCATTTGCTTCTTTGACAGCAAGCACTTCAACAGTCCCCTGCACTCTAATGCCATCTTCAGGAGCCAAACATTTCAGCTTTCTGTATCTGGGGTCCAAGGCAGCTGTGAGAATAACTGGGTTTTCTTTCTTTGCTGAGATACTGCAAATACTCCCCCATCTTATCCCTTTTTTTGCACTGGCAATGAAAGATTTTCCTGAGCTTGTCTCTAATTGGCTTTGGTGTACAGACCGTGTCAGCCCTTTGACCACCTGTGGAAGATCTGAAATGGTTGTGTACTGCTGTCCACTAAGTTAAACAGTAGCAGTCTTAAAAGGCACCAACCCTTGCTTAAGGTCTTCAAGCAGCACCCACTGCTCTGGCTTTAAGTCGAAGTAGTGCTTCCCCCTTAAAGTTACCTCGGGATCTGAAAGAGTGGCAGTGAGAGGCCAGGCTGTTCCAGGAGTCTCTCTACCATGTGGAATGTACTATTCCATCTTGTACTAACATCTTAAATCAGTGTATTTTTCTTCACATTCGTTTGCTCCTGTTTCATCTTTCATCTAGCTTTGTACTAGCGAGCTCGCTTCTCTTGAAGTGCTCCACTAGCTGCCGACTGGTCCACATATCAGCAGTCAGGGTGAGGAAACCTTTGACAGCTCCGAGGGTCTGCTTTACCTTCTCAGAGGTTGTATTATATTTCTTTTCCATCATTGTGTTGAAGTGGGGTCGGCCTGGTAGGTAGTTATTGTGGTATTCTGGGTTGAACTGCTTGATCATCTCTATGAAACCTTCATCGCCAACCATGGACAGAGGTCTCATGTCCATCACCAACATGTTCAAGATTTCTTCAGTCAGGACATTTGCTTGCCCAGGTGTGCATGTTGTTGGCTTAGTAACAAAGTTGTCCATTGAAGAGGAAAGAGACGACTGTCCCTCTTTGTTAGAAATTGAATCAGATTCAGCTACAACAACGTGCCTTCTTTTCAAATGCTCGTGCATCGCTGTAGTGCTCCCATGGAAGGCAAGTTCTGCCTTGCACGTTGTGCACTGCACATTCTTTTCATTTCTTTGGATAAAATGCTCCCAAACTTTTGAGCTCTGTTTGCGGCTAGCCATGATACTGTTGATACTGGGCATAACTTTTCCAGTGACATCACGGCCGACCCCGATTACTGCGCATGTGCGTCAAGGACAGAAAGGCAGACAAGGCAGCAGAAGGTACAGGGGCAGGTTTGAGAGAAAAACAAAGTTTAAAAAAAATAAACGACGAAATCGACTACTAAAATAGATGATTTTGATGTGACTATTTGACTAATCATGGCAGCTCTACTCAATATGCTCCATTTGACTGCCTACCTGTCAGGAATTCTTTCTAATGTGCCTGCTTGACTGTCTGATAAGTTGACCAGTCAGCTGGCAGGTTTTTATGCACAGACCCTGTGACTTTCTACCTCCATTTGACCCATCATACCAGGCAACTGGGATGCCAACGTCCCCGGCCGACCACCGACCACAGCAGCTAGCACTGACCGGGATGCCGGTGCTCTCGGCCGACCACCGACCACAGCAGCTAGCACCGGCTGCAGAGTCCGGCACCGGGTTGCCGCTCTGTCTGTCGTTTTTTGGGGGTTTTTACTATGCCACCTCAGTCTCCCACTTAATTTAAATCATGGGCCGCGGGTCCTCGCTAGCATATCACCGTTACATCCGGTCAGATCCCAAAGATCTTAAATCGGCTTCATCTCTTCTCCAGTTATGAGAGGCTTTTGGGGGGTTCGTTGTACCCGAGTGCCACGGCGGACGTCCCCACGAAGCTTCCCCAAACCAATCAGCAATATTCAAACATTCTAAATGTACCTCTGTTCAATAAATCTTTTAAACGTATCATGTTGAGGGTGTGTTCTTTGCTAGTTAATTGTTGCTATTTTGAGGAATTTCGGGAGCAGGAACACACCCCCATTACGTCAACCACGTCACTACGCCATTTCCGTATAAATACCCTACGTAATCTTCCCTCGTCCGCTCTCGATTACTGCGCCCACCCGCCCGTCCCTTTTCGTTCGTTTTTCCTGTTCTTTCTCCCCTTTTTTCTCTATTCTCTCGGTAGGGTCCTGAAGGGGGTTCGTCGTACCCAAGTGCCATGGCGGACGTCCCCACAAAGCTTCCCCAAACCGTCAGCAAT
>JAVQJD010088684.1:0-53299 GCA_036023655.1 Nannoperca australis | reverse complement strand
AGTGTGTGTGTGTGTGTGTGTCAGTGTTTGTTTGTATAATGAAAGTAGGTACTTTTTTTGTGCATTTTACAGACCTTTTGGTATAAAGAGTACACAAAAAAAGACACATGGTGTAGAAGATTGAAGCATTGCATGGGGCCCTGCAATGCTTTAATTATACTATAATTGTTTCTGATTGGCTTTGTTAAAATCACATACCTGAACACCTTAGTAGTATAGTTCTGGTCTAAATCTGTTTATTGAACTGCATTTGACAGTAGCAATAATACTGATGCTTTACATTACCTTACCAGTTACTGAAACTTATCTAACATACATTATGAGTTCAACTGACTACAAACAAACTAGGACGTCATTGTATAAACATGATAATGCAGTGCAAGATTTCTCAATACAGAAAATAATGAACTCACCAAAAAATTATCTTTACCTCCACCACATCCTTAAACAAGAAATATTTACAGATAAAACATACCATATTCCTGATTACACTGAGTGTTTACACACGTGTGTAAGAATTATGTTGACTGACATAATATGCACTCTCGTGTTTGATATGCAGCCGTGGGATCACTGTGGCATTCAACACTGCTAGTGGTTAAGGGTGTTCAGATCATAATCAGTTTACCACACACTGTAAACACTTTCTTCTGCCACTGTCCACATGCTCTTGAATTAACATGAATGGAATAAAGAAGTGTAACTTAAAGGTCTTTTAATTCTCTGCAAGATTCATTCAAGTCACTGTTAACACATATACATATAACTACATATAATACTACATATAATTTCCACAAATTATATGTAGGTACTTTTACTGTACCCTGAATTATTATAATTGGCTGTAAGTGAACTGTAAATGATGTATCTTGAATGCGGGAATTTGCACACTGACGCGCCCATGACACGTAACACCACCTTGTTTACTTCTAAGCTTTGGAGAACAACATACACACATTTACAATAATGAAAAAAAGGAGGAGCCAGAAGTGAGTGAGAGGGACTGTGAGTGAGTGAATAGACCAACAGAGAAATAAAGAAGGGGAGATTAAACAGAGGCTTGTTCACCTACAACCTGCTGTGAGAAAACCTTGACATAATCTCATTTAAGAAGTGGAGAGAAGCTTATTTCACTTACAAGGGATGACTGGGACTTGTTAACACTTAACCCTCAGTCTGTGTGTGTGTGGGGGTGTGTGTGTGTATTTCTGGTGTGTGAGTTGACAAGATTTAACCCCACTGAGGTCCTGAGAGGCTGATAGAGAGTTTTAAAGGGATTAGAAGAGGATTAGAGACCAACTGGGACAGATTAGCCCCCCGACTCTTATAGCTGCTCACATAGCAGATAGCAGACACACATTGCCCTTGACACACACACACACACACACACACACACACACTCACACATACATACACTTTGACCTCTGGACAGTGTTTTGTCTTCCTGTGTCAAGTGTTACAAATCCAAAAATGTTTTCTGCAGGGAGGGGAAAGTGTGTGTTTGTGTGTGTGTGTGTGTGTGTGTGTGTGTGTGTAAGAGAAAGAAAGAGAGAGAGAGAGAGAGAACAAGGAAGAATGGACATTTCAAGAGAGTTGAAATTACAGAGTGGCGATGTGGATGGAGTTATATATTATATATAGTAAGAGTCCTATGCATTGATAAGACTAACATCATTAGAGCATTTTTGGTGACTTGCTGTGCGATCAACATCTGTCCTGAAAAATCAAACATCCAGGTTTGTTGGAAATGACAAATTTCTGTACTGTACTCAAAGTTTCAGAGTCTACATATTGTTAAAGATCACTTTATTTACCTTTAACATTGCACTTCAAAGTTGAATCATTCTAACAGATAAATAATCTTAAAAACACTGAGAATACACACTCATGCACACACAGACAAAAAGGCCCTCTTGACCGCGTATTTACCCGAGCGCAGCCTCTTCCTTCAACAAGACAAATATTTGGTCCAGAGCGGTTGCCACTTTGTGTGTATGTGTGTGTTCTGTGTGTCTGTGTGTGTATGTGTGTGTGTGTGTGTGCGTGCACTGCGTGTGTGTTACGCAGGGTGGTTTTTCCGGGGGAAGCCAAATGGAGAAGAGTGATAGGCCGACGTACAGCGAGGTTCATCAAAGTCACAGCGCGCGACGGCACTCATTTTTCATTGGCGGAGGGGTCCCGCGCACCTGCAACCTGCTACCTGCAGCAGCCAGCCCACCTGAGAGGGAGGGAGGGAGGGAGGGGGAGAAGAATGAGAGAAAGAGAAAGAAAGATGGTGACAGATAATGAGAGTAAGAAACAAACGTAAGGAAGAGTCGCCGGAAGAAACCAAGAGCATGAGGGAGAGAGGGTGGGAGAGAGAGAGAGAGGGAGAGGGAGAGGGAGACACTGGTGGTTGGGACAGTTTGAACGACAGCGTTCTCCCTTTTACATTTCACACCCCGACGCTCCTCGCACCGCTGGGGGGAGGAGGCAGGGAGGAGGAGTGGAAGAGGTGTGTGTGCTGTGTGTTGTTTTGCTCAAGGGAGAAAGACAGGGAGATACATTCTGAAGATGTTATTATCGTTTACCTTGTTTTGGGCTCACAGGGGGACTAAAAGAAGACACACACAAACACACACAAAGTAAGTGTACACACACAGATAGAGCACATAGCCGCATACACGCACCGCCGGACACATGCACAAACAAACAGACATGCAGTCGATCGTAGGCTCTGTTTAAAGTTCACTTTTCTAAATCAAAAGGGTTTTATTCATTGTATTTATTCATTTTAATTCACACATTCCAAATATATTCACTTTAACAATATTTTTTGCCGATCTTTATGCATGTAGTTGGGTACTTTGTGAAAGGCCTGTAGTTCATCTGTAAGTGTCATAAGACATAAAGAACATCAGGAGAATTCAGTGTTCTCTTTGATGGCATCAACTCTCTGATGCTAAAACATCTTTTAAGGACTGTTTTAATGTTTTAGATTCCCCAAACATGAAAAGACAATTCATTTGAGATGGCACATCACACATAATCTATCTATAGCCTCATGTTGAGGCCTCATTTTAGAATTTAAACAGAGTGGGAATATGACTTTGTATCCTACCATCTCTCACTACATTTCTGAAATAGGCTCTCACTGTATTTCAGTTGCTCCTGACATTCTTTTATCAGTCTTTTATTGAAGAACAGTTCCAGTTCATAACAGCATAGGTCTCAATTTTAGACTGTTGGCCATCATCTGGAACTGGGAACCTAGTGACTTGGCTTTCAAGAATTACAAAACTATCAGGTTGGCAGAAATTATTTGGAAGAGAAAACAAAGGCTACAGTAAAGTTTTGACCCAATCGCGTTCAAGACTTCCTCTGAATGAGCCTGCAGATTTCCTGCTTCACATATTAATGACATGAAATAATTTACTGATAGAGCTCTTTTCAAATTGGACTGATTGCATCAAATCCTGATAATACAAGGATGCTCAGAAACATGTATTCGTTTTACAAATGGTAATTTTCTAATCATTGAGAGAAAAGCATTTTTTTTAACTAAACTGTTGGTGTTTGTTGGTGATGCTATGTTCACAGATTTCAGCAATTACTCTCACTGTCTAATTGAGAAGAGCAGTGATATCATAACCAATAGAAATGATCGCCAACTTGTAATAAAATTGAATTCTCCTTTAATGTCACCTGACTCTCACTAAATGAAACATATCTACTGCAAACTTGTTGCTTTTATAACATGAAAATATGTTGAAAACATTTGAGGATAAGAAATGTAGGCAGGCATTTATCAGCCAATCCAAAACAAGTGCTTTATATGTTATATAAAGTTATATGTACAGAATACATGTATATGTTTAAAGTTTCATCATACTAGCAGAGTGTATTAGGTTGGAATGTTTCAAGTTAAAAGCTAAGCGAAACACTAACAGTTACTCAGTTAGTGTGTGTGTGTGTGTGTGTGTGTGTGTGTGTGTGTCTGTGTGTGTGTGTGTGTGTGTGTGTGTGTGTGTGTGGTGGAGAGTGTCACCTGCAGCAGGTTGAGGTCATCATAACCGTGTGATGTCCATCGCACCTGTCAACACAGGTTTGATTGTACACATACCTCGCCATTGCCCCCGGCAATAGAAACCAAGCGTCTGTCCTATGCTACACGCTATACTGGACCCATCACTCAGCCAATGTCACACAGACAGACACACACACACTTACAGAGACACACACATGCAGGTAAAGACACTTATAAATAGACACAATGTGACAGAAACACATACTCGCACCCGCATGGTCCAGCAGACACCCGTATCACTTACACACTCCCTCCTGCCACTCGGGTTCAAGCATACACACTCTCACTCACTCACAACAGACGGCTTACACTGGAAATGAAGCTAATCCATCACCGGGAACATGCACCCACACACACCCGCACTCACGGCAGACATCGTCACCTTCACAGCTCACCTACTATCATTGTGACATCCATGCCTGCTGGACACTGTAGCTGCTGTGATGAATTCATAAATGTACACAAACACTCACACACATGCATGCACACACCCATACATGCATGTGAAGTCATGCACACATATTGTATACATGACCAAAGAAATGCAAAAATGCCTTTTTGTTTTAGTTGTTTAATACACTTTGATTCTTGCTTTTGTCATCTTCCTAAATATTATAGCATACTATACAAAATATTATACAAAAGGGTGGAACAAACGCTGTCCAACATATAGATTTACACATTCAGTATTGGTTTTCTGTAGTCTGAGTATGCACTATGCAGTTGTATCAGATTAGAAAGAAAAAAAGAAAATAAATATTTAATCAGACTTTGTATCAGCATATAGTGAGAATTAAAGTTGGGGTTTTTAATGTTATTGGGACATTCCCCCCAAAAATGCTAATAACAGTTACTTCAATCAGGCTCTGGCTTCAGGGCTCTCTGACCCCTCAGTCCCCTGGGCCTGTGTCTGGTAGGCCCATTCAGATATCCATCCATGCCTGTACTCAATACATTCATTTAAAAGTCATGTGTAAAAAACAAACAAAGTCAACAACAATACTGACACAGACAGCTTTTACATCAATAGACTTTCTTTAATGACATTAAGTATTCAGATCCTTTACTTAAGTTAAAGTGGTGATACGCCAGTGCAGAAATATACAGTTAAAACATAACTTAAAGGCTTCGATTGTTTAAGTCTATCTCAATACAACATTCACGTATCATATGTACTTTTAAAGATTTATTGGTCTCGAATCATTCATCATCTCCATACCATCAGTGAACCAATCCCCCTGTGTGATTAAACTGTAAGAAATAGGGGAGAAAATCCTCTTTTACAGCTACGACCAAAACACAATCCACAGCTGTGACTGATGCAAAACTCCGACCAAAATGATCCCCCAAAACAACAAGAGAACACACAATTCCTCCGAGGTTCGCTGATTGCCGGCAACACTGCAGTCTCTTCCAGCAGCTTGCTGAAGGCTACAGCAGCATCGTTTCTTTGCTCTCTTGTTACCAGGCTGTAAATTCAGCGGATAGCTCCTGTCTCTGCGTATTGATCTGCTCCATCACCTTGAACCTCGGTATTGACACATGGGGCGACGCTGAGCGGGGAAAAGCGGCAATTTACCGACCCTCAATTATGACATTCATAGATGATGTCACAACAGGGGCACAGGGGTTTGAGACACACACACACACACACACACACACACACACATGCAGTTCGTCGAGGGATTGATTCCATTTGTTTGAGTTTTGTGCACCAAAACACACACTCAAACACACACCACGCAAAGGCTTTCCATCCTAAACAGCACTTAATGGCACCCTGTATACTTGTGTGGGTGTGTGTGTGTCTGCGCACACAGAGTATCTCTATGAGTGGTGTGTGTATGTGTGTGTATCACCTCTGACAGCCGATCTAATGTCTGCTGTCCTCTCATTCCCCGGACAGATGGTTCACTGGACCATGTCATTAGCAGAATACAGTTGGCCATTATAATGTCATATTAAATACCACATATCAATAGTACAATAGCATGAGGCAAAACATTCTCTGCTCCCTGCGGAAACCTTGGGCTCTGTATCTGTTGTCCAGGTGTAGCAGTAAAAGCCATGTAATTACTGAGCAACAGCCGGACACAAACATTTACAATTTCTTCTTTAACCTTACAGGTTCAATTTTGTTTTGTTTGCATATAGTAATAACACAGCTACTGAACTGTAGCTTAAAGCTCAATCAGTCAGATTTGTGACTGGGAACATCTCTTTAGGGAAACCTGAAAAAAAGAAAGGTCTGTACACTTCATCTCAAAAGTGGTCATGTACAGTAGCTATCTTTGATCACCACTATTGCAGAGGGTGTCAGAGTCTGTAAGTTTACCTCTGAGACGGAAAATAATTAGTAAAAATGTTATGCCTCTCGTGTTGTATTATTTTTTACTTTTTTGTAAATTGTAAATATCAACACAGTGTGGGAGTTTATCATCAGGACAGCTAATGTCCATCAAAGTAAATGTAACATTTTTACTACTGAAAATCTCATGGCTTTTAAATGATGATCGACAGAAAAGTTAAAACCAGTATTTGGAATTCATGTTTTAATAGAGCTGCGTTTCAACTTTGACACTATAAATGACAATAGTACACAAAATACCAACATAGAGATTAACAGCAAAGTGGTCCGTATTTCTTTTTTGAATAATTGTAAATACAATATCTCTTGGATTTTGGACTGTTGGGTGGATAAAACAAGCAATTTGAAGACATCACCTTGAGCTCTGGGAAATTGAGAAATGGCAAATGATATTTTGTAGGTCAAAGGATTAATCGAATAATCAAAACAATAATTGGCAGATTCATCTTTAATGACAATAATTGTTATCTGCAGCCAAAGTGTAAATTAAAAATATGCAGGCTCGCACACAAATTAGTATTTAAAGTTGGAAGAAGACTTGTTTCAAAAAGAGCAAATGACTGCTTTTGAGGCCATTTGCTTCCTTTCAAATAATCATGATCTTTCAGTGACCCAACTTTGGGTCTTGACCTTCACATGAAGTACACTGCTATATTGCATTACAAATGGATTTCAAATTGAAGCCATATCAGATGTCACATATCTGATTCAGTAAGTAGTGGCCAGGGGCCGCCCAGCCATCGTTAATACTGTATTCACAATCCATTGATGAGATCATGAAAAACTCAGTGTCTGTATGTTTGCCCTCCTAAGACTCACCCCTGCATGTGCTGACACTCATAAATACACACACACACACACACAGAGAGAAAGAGAGACACGCTCCCCAAGGCCTGAGGGCTCTCAGTGTTGACCGTTGAGGATGTGGGTCAGAATAAGAGGGCACAGAGAGAGAGGCTCTCAACAGCCCACACAGATGGGCCACAGTCACACACACACACACACACACACACACTGGGAGGTCAGGGTTCACCTGGAGAAGCTCTGGTCACCATCCATCCATCAGTTTTATTACTGAGCCATGTCAAAACAGAGAGTGGACGAGAGACACAAGATCGAGACAGATTGCTGAGAAGAGACTCTAGACAGTAAAAAAGTCTAAGAAAAAGCTACTTAAAAAGAAAAGTTCTGGTAAACTAAATACACTTCCTACATGCACAAGTGTGTCACTTTCTGTCTCTGCAGAAACTCAGATGGCCTGCATGTATTTATGCATGTCTGAGTGAGTCCATGCATCATATGTACTTCAGAATGAGGTCTATAAGTGTGTGTCTCTGTGTGTGTATGTCTGTCTGCCCTTATTTCCTTGAGTTTACCCATGGGAGAATGGTGGCCATTTTGTCCTGTCACTCTCCTGCTCCTTTTCTCCCTCTTTACCTGTCCAATAATGACAGTTTAATTTGCCAGCCAATTACACCTGAGCGGTATTTAAATGAGCCAATCAGGACTTGTGACAGGATGACTAGTCGCTCCAGTTAGCACTCAGACGCAGAGGTCAATTTACTCTCTGACTCACTTAGTCTTACTGTTTGTACTGTTTGGACACTTGAATATACCACCAGTATTTTATTCCTCTCAATTCTATTGTATTCATGTCTTTTTAGCAGACATATTATGCATCGACAGTATATGTACATTGAAAAAAAAAAGGAGGTAAATCAGTAAAACTCCATCTTTCGTTTACTTTAAATAATATGTATGTATATATATTATGGATTGTCAGCAATTGTGGAGACTGTCCTCCCCAACAATATGTCCAAATAGATCATCTGTGCAGCATCTTATTATGAGCCATATTTACATTTATTTAGGCTGCAACCTCTAGTGGCTGGAGTAATTATGACAGGAAAATAAAATACGACTGTATAGGTAATCTCTGTAAGCAGCTTATAACGACCCATATTTACTTTTATTGTTAGGCTGCGACCTATAAAGAGTCCAGGAGACCACTGTTCATGTCCCATGTGAAACCAAAAGTCGTCGTTGACTTATTTTAACTACGTAAGTTATCCCACACCATGATCTTTCTATAAACCTAACCATGTAGCAGAACTACATGGTTAGGTGCCTAAACCTAACAAAACTGTGACCCTTTCACAATTTAACTACATGTTGTTGTCGTTACCATGACAACAAAGGTCCGTTATGCCTATATGTGTTGTTTTGGTAGTCATTGACAAACTATTCTGTTGTTTAGGTTGGATGACGTTGTAATTTTGATGGTTCCATCATTTTTGAGAGAAAACAAGAGAAGGGAAGAAAACAGTGTAAAATAGGAAAAAAGAGAAAAGATAACAAAGCAGAAAATTAAATAAGAGGAGGTGAAATCAAAACAAAAGGAATAGTGATTGACGAGGGTCGGTCCTAATCCCCTCTTGCCCCGTGTGTAAATAACGTCTAAGCATCTTATCCTGCTCATTTATGTAATGCAGGTCTTTACTGAAACACTGTGTTCATAAGCCTTAGATGTATTTGGATGAGTGTGTGTATGTGTCCCACACAAGTGTGTGTGTGTGTGAGAGAGAGAGAGAGATAGAGATTGAATAAAGGAACTAATAGTGCTCTTCTATTTCTAGAGATGCACATATTTGTAGAGCAGGTGTATTAGGTATCTAAAAGTATAATTGTGCAGTGTGTTTTTTATGTGACTTTTCAACATGTGTTTTCAGTGTGTATGTTTGTTTGTTTGTGTGTGTGTGTGTGTGTGTGTGTGTGTGTGTGCACTCCTTGATTAAACAGCCCCTTTAATCTCAGCTGCTTCCTGCTTCCCCAAGATCCCCTCCAATAAGCGTAACCACCTCCTGACCGCACAATAACTGTAACTGTGCTGTTTTTAATACCGAGCGATGGTAAGTAAAAATAACCTGAGTGTAATATCTTCAGATTAA
Organism: Nannoperca australis; assembly: GCA_036023655.1. Lineage (NCBI taxonomy): Eukaryota > Metazoa > Chordata > Actinopteri > Centrarchiformes > Percichthyidae > Nannoperca > Nannoperca australis. The sequence continues at coordinate 43,917 of JAVQJD010088684.1, read as the reverse complement.
ATACATCTCTTACAGTCTAGCTGTGTCCCGCCGTGCTGCTTTAAGCTGTTCCCGCACACACACAAACATGGACAAACAATATTCATGCACTATGCATTCACATACACTTATAATCACAGTGGCATAACCATACTTAAAAATATTAAATGTAGCTAGAAGGCTTTGCAAATTGCACTTTTAAATATGTGACCTGACCTGCAAGGCTTTTTGACACCCTGGAAAAATTACTCTGCTTGATGAGTACGTAAAACGATCAAATTGTTCTATGTGCAGTCAAACTAAGAAGAGGAACCTGTTAGAGTAATGACTCACTAAATGTTGAACCAAAAGCAAAGCACTAACGCTCCCAGTGTTGCAGATTTAATTGCCACCGGGACCAAGAGTTAGACTTTTAGGTCTGATAACATAGCAGATCTGTCAATGGCGTCCATTATAATGCAGTCTGTGATGAAATGCTGATGATGTTTGATGTTTTTACTGATCTAAACCTGAACTGGTCAGACGTACTTCTTCAGACTTTAATCACAATTACGTAAATTAAATAAATTGAGAAAAAAAGGAAGACAAATGAGAGGAAGAGACAAGAAATTTGTAAACAGAAGAAAGAGACAGAGGGGAAATCAGATGGCCTATGTTTTATCTGTTTGTTAATTATTTCTCTAGTTAATTTCTTTTTGTATTTAGATGCTTTGTTAATACTGTTCATCTGAGATTGCTGCCAAGAAAAACACTGAATGGGAGGGATGGAGGAAGTGGGATAAGAAGGAAAAAGAAAGAGCATTAGAGAGAAGTAGAGAAGAGAAGTGTGAGAATGGGAAGGAGGGAAATTCAGCTGAGGGATAAGTAGAACGACAGACAGGGAGATTTTGGCGGCAGTCCAGTCACCATACTGAGTAAATGATTTGACTCTCTTATCAAACTGAGTGTTAAAGACTTGACGTTACAGTTATAGCCACAGAAGCAGTGCCCACGCACAATGTTGTTCCGTCATGACATCTGGACACCTCTGAGTCAGTGGCCGTTGCACATGAACACACACACACACACATATACACACACTTGGAGCAAAGCATGCTGGTCTCTCCAAAGAGCGAGTGGAACCCCACTGTGCGGCTGAGAGCATCCCCCATTAACTCCATCGCACACCAATACACACACAGGCTACATGTACATGCCTATCTCTCTGTAGGTCATAGACACAAACACAGGAGAGGAGACGGAGGAAACATGAACGAAAGAGACGAGACGAAAGGCAAGAGGAAAAGGAGAGGAGAGGAAATTCAAGAAAAGAAGGACAAGAGAAGAGAAGAAAGAGGAAAAAAGAGAAAAGAAGATAAAAATAAAGAAGAAAATGAAAAGACATCAGAAGAAATTATAAAAACATATGGTTGTAAAAGTGGACAGAGAAGGGAGGGGATGACAAACAAATTAAAAGGCAAGAGGAAAGAAAGAAATTAGTGGAGAAGAGTAGAAAGGAGGAGAGAGAGTGAGAAAGATACAAGGTAGAAAAGGAGAGGAGAGAAAAAGAAAGAAAAAAGAAAGGAGAGAAGAGATGAGAAGGAAAGAAGCATGAAAGAGGGAGAAAGTAAACGTGAATAGAGAAGACAGAAAATTGAAAAAAAAGGATGATAAAGGAAAGAAGACAAGCCAAGCCGGGGGAGTGCATCGAACGTCTCTTCTTTGTTTGTGCTCCATCTGCGTCGGCATGATTGCAAACAAAACGAGCATCGGCAGCTCAGTTAGTTAGTTAGTTAGCAGGGGAATCAGCGAGTACTTAGGCCCCAATTATCCACTAAATCTGCCTCTCTCCCTAAATGAGATTATTGCCACACACATAAGCTGTGGCTCCCATTGGGTTCCATTAACTTTGATTACTCCTCATTATTTACTTACAGCTCTGCCACTGTTATTGCTTTCAGTCGCACACACACAGAGAAGGAAGAGATGAGGGGAAAACACACATATAGTTATATGCAAACACATATTAAGACTGAGGAAGGCACACTTAACAAAAGCACAACATGTAAGTAATAAAGACGAAATAGTAAAAGATCACATTTGTGTATAGACCAAGAAAATTTAAGTTCTGAGAAAAGCAAAAGGAAATAAAGGAAAACATAAAGAAAATGAATGCAGAGATTAAAGACAAGAAGAAGGAGTGAAAAGAGTTGTGTGTGTGAATGGGATTGAATGGAGACGATGAAAACAAAAGAGGTGAAGAACAGACAATGACTTTAAATATAGAGATGGAGGGATCCGTCAAATGCCACCATGAAAATTTAATTCATGAAGAGAGAGGGGAAAGAAAACAACAGAGGAGCAGAAGTGGATGGAAAACAACTGTGGAGAAAGAGAAAGAATAAAACATATAGATAAAGAGAGAGTGATGCAGCACAAAAGGGGGTGTAAAGGAAATTACAATAATACAAAGATTATACAACATTACTGGTGCATGATTGGTTGTGCAAAAGAGTATAACTGGCACAGCTTAAAGCCATGAGGTTTCTTTTAACCGTGACTACGGTTGTGCCCCAACTTGAAACAAGTCGTTTTTGTGCCTAAACGTCTTAACAACAGAGGTGGCAGCTCTGAAAATAAGTTGTATCAATTTGACAAAATACTCTTATCTTATTATAACTTTTCTGCGCTTTCTTCTTCAGCGCTCACGCTCAGGTCTTATCAGTCCTTCATTGTCAGTGTTCATATGCATTTTGAAAGCCACTTACAAACTAAGTTGTTCTGCTGACGTAGGTGTTGGATCAGAAATCTCTCATGTTAGTTGTGTTAGAAGGCAATGAGGAAAAACACTGATGTTGGAAAATGAGAAGAACTGTATCATATTCATCTTTATCTTAGATTAGAAGTTAAATGTGCCATTTATGTTGCATTCACGTGAGGCTGCTGTGGACCAGAAAATGCAAAACAAAGTACTGAGTTAAACTGGGAGGAGAGGATCTCAGTCAACCCCTAAGCAAACATAATTTTATTTTCTTTGACAAGGAAAGTAACACTTGTGTTTTTAAGGAGGCCCCTCACTACATAAGAACATCCTCCTTCAAACATTTACTGTAGAGGGGAAACAAGTTTGTTTGACTGGAGTGCCGTTCAGATGTTGTTTTGGGGTTGTGCCCAATGCTCACGGCACACACCACTCTAATACCACACTCTTGCCGTACAGGCTAAATCACCAGGGTACAAGTGTGTGTATGGAAATGTGTTTTGGCGTAGTGGGGTTTTGTGTGTGTGTGTGTGTGTGTGTGTGTGTGTGTCTGAAACCCATTACCACATCAGCATCAAGAGATCACAGCTGTTTTGCCTCTGAACTTTCTGACAGCAATGATGGAGAGAAAACTATACATAAAGAAAAAAAGAAAAAGCTGAGGGAGAGTGAACTCAGCTCTGAGGCCTAATTTCACTGACATTGTCCCTCGCCTAATTGCAAAAATCCCTCCGACTCTCCTTCCCTCCCTGTCATGCGGCTCTGTGGCGCTCCAAGGTAAAAAAGAAGTCGGGTTCTAATTTCATTTCGGTTTGTCTTAGGACAACTCTTAGATGTTTAATTCTATCCCAATTTCATGTAATCAGGCAAAAGGCTTCCCTAGAGGGAGGGCAATGCAGGCCAGGGCCAGGCGTGTGCTATTTGCAAATGTAATTGGCCCACCTTTATTCTGTTCTCCCTGATGTTCAGGCTGTCTTTTCTATTTTCTCTCATTTATCCTCCATTATCTTCACATCCTTCTTTCTCTTTCCATCTTTCCAGTAGCCCCACATCCTCCTTTTCTTCCCATCTCCTTCCTTTTCTCCTCCCCCCCGTCCCTCCCCTCCCCTCTAGGCGAAGCCAGCATGGTTGTTATTGTGATTTCATATTTTCTTCTCATCCCTGCCTCTGCAGCCTCTGGACATTGACTACAAAATCCATTATCATTTGTATATTTTAATTATGCAAATGAGGATAGCTCAGCTGGCCTGTTGGAGGCTGCAGGGGAGAAAGCAGGAACTCCATTGCGGGTGATTACAATTCATCCGCTCGTCTCGCTTTAATTGTAACAAGCTAATTACCTTGTTTCCATTTAGTTTGAACAATGCCAAATAGAAAAGGGAACAGTGATAGCTTTGGCTAACTCACATGGTGAAGCTAGCTGACAGGCATGAAGAGGAGAGGGAGGGTGAATGAGGGAGGAGTGAGAAATGAAGGAAGGAAGGAAGACAGAAAGACAGAAAGAAAGACATGTGTAATACCATTGGGACAGGAGTTTACAACTATGGGAAGTTATAACTGCAAACATTAGCAGGAATGCATGTTAGCATGTATCTGATTGAGTCTGATTCAATATTTTTGCTAGTTAACCCTTGTGTTTAGCTGTAGCTAAAATACAGTGCCAACTCAAAGGTCTCATTGAAACCAGTGAGGGGGCTCCATTCAGGGTTAAAGCTGCACTGGACACAGTCACCCTTGTCGTGTATAAAGTGTTGTCTGGTAACAAAAAGATCTGAATTCCACCACAAGACCTACAGCTTGCATCTGAACCTGTAGGACACCACGCGACCTTTCAGACATCTGAACTAACATAATTACATAATAGAGACACTGCAAACTATGTGAACACTTTTATTGAACTAGTCCCTTGTGTGCATGTGAGCATGCTGGAGTTAATGATGTTTATGTCAATAGATTGACCACTTGCCTAATGTTGGTGGAGAAGTGTAAACAGAATTCAGGTTGTTTAAAGAGGGTTGACTACAGTGCTGAATTTACACATACAAACTTTGTAGTTTAACTGAACCAAATCTACAAAGGAACAATCATGGAGGAAATGTATAGTTTTTTAATGTTACTGTTCTGTTTAAATGCACTCTTGATACAAAATAAGCATTATTGTTGCAGCGGCATAGAGCTCTTTAAATGGTTTTACCAATAGAATACTTGGGCCATCAAACACATTCCACTGCCCTTCTTTTCTGCTGTATCAGCTGAGGTAAAAGAAAAGCAGGTTTCTCTGTAGACACAAAGAAAAACCCTGAAGACAGAGTACAATGAAGGAAGTGGAGGAAAAAAGCAGATTACTGTATTCTTTGAAAAAGGGGAAATTGAGGCATAATGTCTCCCTTCAAGAACAAAGGCTATCATCCTGGTTTTATATAGGCTTATAGGGCATAACCGGTTCATAGTCTGCTTGGATATCTCTACATGAGACCAGGTTGGTGTTTCTGCCAGAGGTGTTCACTCATATTCACTCTGTTCAGAGGTTTCTCACTGAAATGAGTCCAGGGCTTCTGGGGATCAAGACCAGGTCTCAGCTGAACAAGATCTCATTATGTCTCCCTCACATAGACCCATGCGCACACACACATAGGCACGTACTGTACATAGACATACGCACGCAGACATGTATTCACACATGCACACCCCCTGTCATGCCACAGTGAGCAGCATGTCACAATGGGGGACCCTGTATGTATGTCACCGGGAACGAGACCCTCTTATATGAAGTATTTTACAGATTTTAGGAGGATAATTTATTTAGCTATGGGAGCTCAAAAGGCCCAATTTTTTTTTTTGTTCACTCTTTCTCTTATTTGTCCCTCTGTTGTGTTTCTTTCTTATGCTTACCTTCTCTCTCTCTCTCTCTCTCTCTCTCTCTTTCTCTCACTCTCACACACACACACACACACACACACACACACACACACACTCCTACTCAAATACATCTAAGGCTTATGAACACAGTGTTTCAGTAAAGACCTGCATTACATAAATGAGCAGGATAAGATGCTTAGACGTTCCTTACACACAGGGCAAGAGAGGATTAGGACCGACCCCTGTCTCTTCCTTTTGTTTTATTAATTTCACCTCTCTCTCTCTCTCTCTCACTCTCTCACTCACTCACACATACACACACACACACACAGCCATCCACATACAGTACACAGGTGCAAATCCACACTGATGTACTCATACCCTGCAAACACTAGTGAACAAACCCACACACACACTTATCGACAGATACTTGTATCCACTAACGAAAAACCACCAGTCATTCCTCCCCCTGCATGCACACTTGACATACACACACACACACACACACACACACACACATCAATACAGATACACTAAAGTATTCACCTTATCTCCAGCTTGGCATTCTCCTCTTGCCAAATCCCACCTTCACCATGCCCACCTACTTTGTGGTGCCATCAGGGAGAGACGTGAAAGGTATTTGAAACTGTCTTCCTTAATCATTTCCCGGATCCCGCAGGACACGCTGTGTGACGTGACAGAGAAAGGACGGAGGGAAAGAGGAGGAGGAACATGGGGGAGAGTCAGCGATGTCACACATCAGATAATTCCTCTCCAAGGGTTCAGAAGGAACGCCCAGTGACACAGATGGAAGGAGTGAAAGACTAGAAACCACCCCAGGTTTTCTCAAAGGTTGCAGTAAAATAAGTGGAGTTTTAAGTTTTTTCATAATGGAGCTAGTGGAATTAGTGAAATTCACAACACTGGAAAATGCATCTCAAATATTTATTTTGTGACTCCAGTTACAATGTTTTTTCAGTGAGATCTAAACTGGGTCATAAGCCTCTTTCTGCCACCAACTCCATCCACTCCCCATCTGTGACTTAACTAGTTGTATTTTATAATGACATTGCATCCCATGGTGAGAGGCTGGATTTATTCCTTATGTTGTGTAACCATTAAACGTTTAATAATCTATGCTTTAGCTTCTTTTCTTAGTATACCCCTTTACTTATTATTTATCCACAGGCCCATTTTAGCAAAACACTCAAATTATGTAAATGTTGGCTTGCCCTGTGAGCCAGTGACAATAACACACTATGGCTCACCATATTCACTAACCAATTCTGTGAGACCCTAGTCTTCTGTCACTGTGTGCTGGAATGGTTTGCAGGTGAGGGTGGAGAGGTTTTTCAATCAGTCAGCACTTCCAAGTCTGAAGCTTTGGTAAAATAGTGGATTGCTCCATTCAGGAGGAGAGAGAGGCAGAAGTTGCTGCCCTGAGTGAAGGAGCTCAAGTATTGGGGTCTTGCTCACTAATGAGGGTACGATGGTGCATGAGACCAACAGGTGGGTCAGTGCAAGTGATGTAGGCATTTCACCAGACTTCCATGGTGATGTTGGAGTCTAAAGGCAAACTCTTGATTAACCAGTGTGTGATTAATCGTGTTCCAACCCGTATGGGCGTAGGCTCTGGCTAGTCACTGCAAGAATGAGATTAATGATTCAAAGGTTTGAAATTAGTTTCCTTTGCAGAATTTATTTTCTTTCAAACAGATTCCCTTCAACCTTAGAGACAGAGGTAGGACCACAGACATCTATGATTAGCTTGAAGTATCCTTGAAAGATTCCTCACAGTCAATCGAGCAGATCTGGACATGAACATGGTTGGGCAGATGAAAGTCTGGGCAACCTTTCTTACTCTTACTCACCATATGTTGGTGGAGCTGGGATAATCACAGTACATGGACTTATAAGTCCTTTCACAGAAAACCATGGACTTGTTATTGTCATCCCTTTTTTTCTGTCTCTCAATGCTCTGTACTGTGTCTCTGTCCATGGTGCTGAAATACAACGTCAAAGCCAGTGACAGAGCAAATCATTTCTTGATGTACATTTTTGAATAGGAAAGTATTTGTGATTCAGTGTTTGTGGATAGATGGAAGATAATACTCCCTAGTCTCAACATTGACATTAACACTGAATTAACGATATAGTATTTTAAACTAGAACGGACAAATTATTGAATTGTTTGACTTTATCAAATGTGTGAAAATCTGCAGTTGTAAGACTGCGCATGGACCGCATGTATTTTTAATCCTAATCCTGATAACCTATGTCACACAACAATAAGACCATAATGGAAACATCTGAGGCCAATAATTACAGTCTCTTTCTACTTACATTTGGAGAGTTAATTTATATTTATAAGATGTGGACACACATATTAATTTATGTATGTGTATTGTTGCATGAGTTTATGAAAAGTAAATCTCCAGTACTTGCTTTCCCAATTATCCATACCATCGCATGGAAAATAAACAACAGCTGAACAACATTGTCTGCAACAGGTTTAATCACAAGTAAAAAGAAGGTTTTAGAAATTCTGTTGGTGTTTTTTGTTTTGTTTTGCCAACCATACCATATACTGCCATAAATTATTTGCTTTTACCCTGTTCCTAGAACTAGTTAGGAAATCATTTTAATTGCAAAACTAGGTGTCAATTACAAAAACATAAAATGTCTCACACTGGGATTATTTACATCTCAGAAGGTCAAGGAAGGCTTAAACTTGACCTTACCTCTTTGCATGGATATGTGCCACTGACCAAACCTCCGATCTCATTATAACTCGATTACTCCACTATACAGATGTCATGCTATGTTAAAGCTGCTGTAAATGCACAGAGACAGGAATAGAGTGATTTGATATCCTTGGTAAGTACATTGTGATCACAGATCACTCAGTACAGCAGCTAAATTACTTGATGTCTGTTTGACCTATAAAACACCTTGTGTCTACCTCTTCTCTCTTGTTGAACACCTGTAACTCCAACATTGACATTTTACATACAAACTATAGACTTGAGTTACGTATGGCCTTGAAGTATGCTATTGGTCAGTTCTCAGGAACTCAGGGCCCATGTAGCACCCTCTTAGTGACTAATAAGCTGTCTTAATGGAACTGTGAGGTTTAATAATGACAACAACCATCTGTTTGTAGCCATTTGTCATCCGACTGCTTGTGTGTTTGCTTGTCAGTATGAGTGTATTAGTTGGCTGTATACAGTGTTGGGCAGGTTATTTAAAATCTGTAATCATATAATATGTTACAGTACTCATTACTGAAAAACGTAATCACATTACTGTAACATTACAGCAACAACACATTAACTTGATTCAAGATTTAACACACTAGCAGATGTGTCTGCCTGTCTGTTACCTTACATTTTATTTTCTGTAGGCTATTAATTGATCTCTTGTACAAACGTCTGCTTAACCAGACATGTCTTTTTTCAGAACCACACTACAGTCTATCAGCATTCCTAATGCTTTAAAATGCTCTTAAACTGAGTGTATGCCCTTTTGGATTCAAACACAACTCAGAGGCCTGTCATACTTCTGCTGTGGCTCAAATGCAAAAAAGAGAATAAGCATAATCCTTGTACTTATATATTTATGGTTACAACTGCAAGAGCCTTATTGGGTCCCACAGAAATCAGACCAGCACATTTACAGATCTACTTTCTCTTAAATATCTTGTTTGTGGCCTCTGGGTTTCAAATACAACTCAGAGGTTTACCAGCAGGTTGGAATCAGAGAGAGCGAGGCGAAAAAGGAGATAGAGAGAGGGAGAGAGGGATTTAAACATTAGCTTTCATTTAGAGATCAGACACTCAGAGGATCATCTTAAAACTGTGCCTGGAAAATAACCATTTTAAATCGCCTTTTTGCAACACATGACCTTGCAAGTCTCCCCTGTACTCGTGTATATATATATAATATAAAAATTACACCCATTATGCAGTTGTTGAACATCTAATTCCAAAACCATGGGTGCTATAACAGCCTCCTTACTTCTGGGAAGGCTTTCCTCCATATTTTAAAACTTGGCTTGTTCCCATTCAGCCTCAAGAGCATTAGTAAGGTCAGGCACTGATGTTGGAGACTTTGTAAAGGACTTTTTCTAGTTTTGTCACCACTTTTAATCCAGGGATATAATGCTAAGTTAAGTGGGAGTTTATATAGTCTAGACAGGATAAAATAAAACTGTGAATAAACATATACATGTAACTTTAAGACATGAATGCAACAAACATTTCATGTCCAGACTCATGGTGCATGGTCCATAGTGACTCCCAGATTTTAAAAAATTTGATTTAACATTTGTTTTAATTAACCTTCAACAAAATTATGTTTTTGGGCAGTATACTACTGGCAAACATTAAAACTCACTACAAGATGTTAAGATACTATTTATATATGTATTTATAATAATGGAATATGGTAACCTAGGCTACCTACTGCGTCATTTCCTTTACAGTGCTATTAGCACGCAAAAGCTGAAGTTAGCTGTAACCCCTTGTGCCTAGTGCACTGTCACTGATAAGGCATACAATGAAAAGAAAATATGAATCCCTTGTTAGGGTTGAATGTTTTTGTTGTGAATTTTATTTCTGCTTGTCCTTTTCCATATCAACCAACATACATTATCCATACAACAATATGAGCTTACACTTGCTCGGACAGCTGTTTATGTCATGCTTGTTTTGTTTAGTATCTGGTGTAGCCTACTGTCTGCTATAATACTTTTAATAATTAATACCATTGAAAAAGCAATGAATATTTACAACTAACTGTGAAGTATGTCCAATGTGTTGGGGGGAAAAAGGTTATAGGACAGATTTGAGATTCTCTGTCTACTTGCCCTTGGGCAATAATAAGAACTTCTGATTTGTCTGCTATGAGCTGTATTAATTTATCTGTCATCCAAGATGTGTAACTGAACATAACAGTGATAGGAAGTACCTTTAAAATGACTTATTATACTCCCAAGGCAAACAGAATAGGTGCCAGGACAGAACCTTGGGGAACACCACAATAGAGTATGAAATGAGAATTTATAGTTATCAACAGCAGCGAAACACTTCTATCAGAGATGACAGCAACAGGCATTTTAATTGTCTAAAACTAAAGGTCCTAGCTGTAACCATGAAAAACAGCTCAAAAACAAAAGTAGACAAAACAATAGCCCTGTCCACATACTTGTGGCTATATCCTGTGTAAACCTGTGCCACGTTATACTGTATGTTAATCTTTTTTTATTTTTATTTTTTTAAACATCTGTATTTGCGTGTGTAACTTCCTGTTCCCAGCACACAGAGCACTTTCATTGTTTCTAATGCTCTGCGTTAACGTTCTCATGATTAAACTTCTGGGCCAATCAGAATGGCAGAAGGCCTGGGATTGCCACCACAACATCTGGGGACTATGCTAATGGACCGCATATGTTTTTAATGTTTAGATTTAAAAGTCAACATGTTGCTCTAAATTTCATCTCAGAGATGAAAAGAGGGTGAGTGAGGATGGCAAGGGGGGGGGGGATTTACTCTTAAAATAAGTAAATCACGACTGATGACAAGAGACCCACCCAAAGTGTGTGAGTGTCCCTGAGCACTTAAGGAAACCCAAATAGCCCCATCTGTCAATTTTACACTCTGTGGTTCTTACTTAGTGCACAGAGCCCCTGTAAGTGTAATATGCTGTGGGGATTTGATAACAGCCAAATACACACGCCAAAGACACAAACATATTTATGCTCTCAGCTATGATTTTTAATCCATGTTTTAGAGTGGAAGCTGGTAAAAGAAGAGTAGTTGATGAGTCAAATGCAGGGCAGCTCAGGACAACTCAGGACAACTGGAACTAAAATTAACATGTTACAGTTTTTCTCTCTGTGTTGTGTGTTGGACAGAAATATCCAGTTCTTGCTATTAACTATTCAGGTGTGATTAGGAGGAAATGATCCTCTGGTGTGAATGCTTTGTACATTAGAGTCTGAGGATTTTTCAATTCAAAAGAGGAGGATAAAATATGTTTAATTTCACTTGTGAATAAATCTCTCCTTATTTACCCTGTAGCGTCCAATCTGACCCTCTGACTCTTTGACCTTCAAGAGATTCGCCATTTTCCAGCCAATTGGGATAGGCCATTGTTTTAGTTTGCAATCAGGCATACTGTGGGGGACAAGACTAAGAGTCTACAGCGATGTTTAGCAGATTTTATTTACCAGGTTCACCATCTTAGTTAAGCCCATTAGCAACACAAAGTACAACTGAGGAGAATGTCAGAAGTTTGGCAGGTATTGTCTTAATCAAAAACTTTGGACTGACTTTGTGGTGCCTGAGGGATTACCAATGTCAGTGTCATGAATGTTTTTGTGCCATTCTATCTAATAGATGTCAAGCTATTTAACTGAATAAGTGTGACCTCCTAGTGGCGCCTGAGGAAAAGTCATAGTATACCCAAAGTCACTAGGCTTTATCCTCTGGGGACCATGGATTTATGTACATATCTTAGTCTGTACCAAAATGGTGGAACAACTGGTCAATAGACGGTATTGTGGTCCTTAGGGTCCTACTGCTACATGTACAGAATGTTTTTGAGCTAAATAAATAAAACTAACTTGACATCAGGCCACAGTGTGTCAGTAAATTGCTATCATATGTGTCAACCTGTAGACAATTTCAGAATGGCAACCATGTAGAAACTAGTTGGTAGTAAGTTTTACTGTATGTTAAGGCATTTACATGTAGACTGAAGTTACTCACTCATATTTGAATGTCACACCAATGTGCAGAAACAGGTTTACAACAAAATCCATTCTGATTTAAGATACTGTATAAGATATATAACTGCCCTGATTATCACTCTAAAATGTAATCAAGTCTTGTAATTATATAAAGATAATGTACTGTACATGAATGAACATCAGTAGGTGTCCCATGTTGGGATTAAACATGTTTTTATTCATAACATCTGTCATTTGGTTGTGAAAAATAGATTACATTAATGTTGAGGGGAAATAGTAATCCACCAAAAATAGACATGAAAAACATCTTGTATCGTGTAATATTTGTGTAGGTATTAAAAAGGCACAGTGTGTTTGTGTATGTACTTATGTCAGCGACCATGCGTTGTATGTGTGTTTGTCAGTTTGCACAAGTGACTCAAGCTTGTTGGGATGTCACCATGAAAAACAGTAAAGACTCAGGTTTCTGTTGTCATTAGTGCTGTCAGATCAGTGTCACATACCCCGCGTGTCTCCTCCAGCCCTGTCGGTAATCCTTCAGTTCACACACTGTTGTAGAAGGGTATTTACGCATCAGTGGATCAGCAGTAATTTAGCAAGAGATCAAGGCAGAATAATAATAACAATAATAATAATAAGAGCTGTTTTGATGCTGACTTTTAATGTTGGGGATTAGCACATCAAAAACAATACAGATGTAAAATCCACCCATATGTGCTGGCTATGATCCTGTTTGGAAGAGCAAAGGTTGTTGTGTCAAAGACACAAGGTATGTTTTGTTTGTGAAAAGTCATTACAGATACATTTGTAATTACTTCAGTAGAAAAACTGACACTGATGAACATAAAATATCTATTAGATTCAGTTGTTCTAAAACTGTCAAACAATGTACATAATCAAATCTATATACATTTCCCAAACTTTGTTTTTACAATATGTACTCGTACTTTTATACCATAGAAATAGGCCAAATTAATCACAAAGTAACTAAAAGTAATCAAAATGCTCAATTACTGAGTTTGAGTAACATTTTTGGTTATAAACATTATTACATATTTAAAAAGAATAACACGCTGTACTGTATGTATTATTTGTTATCTGAAAAACCTGCTGTGTGTGCTTTAATCTCCAGCAGTTTGCTTGTGTGTGTGTGTGTGTGTGTGTGTGTGTGTGTGTCATTGTGCTTGCCTCTTGTGTGCAGCTATCTGTGTCCTGCATATTTGATTCAACTTAAGCCACCTCATCCTCAAACACACACACGTACACACACACACACACACACACACTGTAGGCTCACAGAAAGAAAAAAAAAGAGCTAATACTTGTTGTTATTTAAACACCAGAGCAGATAGGCAGCTGAACAATAATTATTTTCTGGAACAATAATTATTACCATTTAATTCTGTTGTTTACCATTTTGCCCGGTAGCCCCTCTTTAAAAGCCAGCCTCTATCTATAATGGCGAGCCCTTGAGCAGAACTGCATTTAAGACAAATATCAAATAATTAAAAATCAAATAATTGAAAAATAAAAGTGCTGCTTTTTTTGTGTGTTTGAACATTAATTGCCAGTGAAGTGTGATCTGGTTCTTCCCAGAGGACTGCTCTTGCTTGGGTTTGGTATCCAATTTCAAATTTTTCCATATTTTGTTTTTAAATTGTTTTATGATGATATGTGTTTAATTTGAGCGATTTTGTCCAAACAGAGGGATATTTTTGTTTCCATCATTATAACAAGGATGATTATTTGGGAATCTGTTTGTCCAACAGGCCACAGCTGGAACTAAATGGAAAAAACTTGACTTTGTCGCTGTTAAGTGCAGAAAGTCTGTCTGTGTGTATTTTTAACATTATAGCTACATGAAAAATACACCAAAGTGGAAGAATTTAAAGCAGTTTAATACATTTTGTGATTTGTTTTATTGTCTTTTTTCAACCCGACATTGTATCAGTGAACGGTATATTTTTCTGTTCTAATTTCTAAGAACATATAAGCAATAATAGAGATCAACTCTACACCGTATAATCTGGCAGAGATGATGTTGTCTGATTTTGTACTGTATGTTTGAGTGGATTACAAGCCAGATCACAGGATTACACAGTTAAAGCTGGTCTGGGGTGCGAGGACCACACTGATGTGACACCGTGACGACACACGCGCCACTAGCACACACATGTATACACACAAGCACATGCTGGGACTCAAGCATGTATTCCCTGACATAGTGGGAAAAAACCTGCTGATGCAGGACTACGTATGACGTTTTGTTTTATACTGTCAATCATCCATCTTTCACATATAAGGTTAGAATGATCAATGCTCACATCTACACACTAAAGGGCGGCACATGGTATACTTCAGTTACTCCAGCCTATATGTGCTTGTTGTCTCTGGCAGTGTGGTGGGTTTTAAACCAAAAAAAGAATGTGGTGCACTAATGGGATGATCTCATGTTTTAACTAATTGTCACAGGGACAATTACAGAGGCTTTTACACATCCACATTGGTTGATATCATAGGTGATGAGGTCTTCCTCCTCTCTTTTACTGCATCCTGATTCCTGTGGAAAACCAACTCTTTACGTCCTCTTTCCCTTTTTACCCCCCCCCCCCCTTCTATCCTTGTTTCTCTGCATCACTCTCTATGTTGCCTGGTGATTAAGCAATAGATTAACCTCCAGTCCTCATTAATAATAGACGAAAAGAAAAAGCCCCGGTTGTTCCGCATCCTGTCTGCAGCACTAATAGAGCCCTTAACGTTCACATTAACATAGCTCTTGTTTACTCGGGCTGATGAACAGACAAGTCCAAAACATGGAGAAGTGGAAAAGACGAGACACATGAGTGTATCAATTGTATAGAGTAATATAATGTCCAACAGTATGTAGACACAGGGACATTATGCTCATATGTGATTGTGGAATATCTCACTCTAAAAAAGTGGGCAGTAAAATGCTATCATAATATACTATCTCCACTCCTTCCACCACATTTTGGCACCTGACTCGACATTTGAATTTATCCTGCAGTTGTTGGATGGAGTTGAGGTCATGGCTGTGTGCACGCCAGTCAAATCCTTTCACACCAAACTCGTAAAAAACATTTGCTTTACGGGCCTTGCTTTGTGCACGGGGTCACTGTCATGTTGAAACAGTAAAGGACCTGCTCCAAACCGTTGCCACAAAGCTGCAAGGGCACTAAAATAACAGTAGATGATGTAGCAGTAAGATCGCCTTAATTAGAACGGATGGAAACCATGAAAAACAACCCCAAACCAAAAGTACACAAATGTCTACGTATGTTTGATGTCTTGTTGATTGATTTACAGAGGCCTTTCTGTAACCAATAGGTTGCAAGTTCAATCTCAGCCATAGCTGGAATAAGTCCAGCTGATGTGCCCTTGAGTAACACACTCAACTCTTACCTGTCAGTTGCTGCATGAGCTTCAGCAAAATGTAAATGTACAAACACAGACTCACACTAGAAACACAAGAAGAGAGACAATTACTTTCACACAATGAATCATTTCTTTTCTTTGCAAATGTGCTCGTATCATTTAGGATTTAAGGACTTCACATATGAGTACATGGTTAATAACAACGAGGAACTGAAGTCTGTGTTGAAAAATATGCTTTCATACACACACACACACACAGAACGAAGAAATTCTGAGTACAGGCCTTATGGGACGACATTTGTGGTAATTCATTCAGAATCCATTTTAACACATTGTGCAGGCCTAAGTGCCAATCTTCCTTTTTGGTGAGTTTCCATGATTTTATGTCCCATATAAAACGAAGCAGTTTCCTCCACAATGGCCTATTTAAGTTACATTACCGCCGAATATTCCCCAGTAAAGAAAATTAAGCCGCGATACTGTGAGATCATCTCGGTTAGTTATCTTCTCCCCGCCGAGATGTGTCGCTTTGACACCCCACAGAGAACTGAATGATTCTCTTGGACGTGAGATAATAGTCTTGTACGGTGTGTCGCTTGGCTGTGATCTCTTTTTTCCTCCCTTTAAAAACCTGATCCAAAACACAAGTTGTATGTATTAGTTCTGCATAATGCTGTTAACCATAATTCAACCAACTTTTACCAAGTTTGTGTCACCAACACTCTCATGAAGCAGCTGAAGGACCTGACCACAGGACTGAGGTTGAAACAACTCACTGCACTCTTCCCTGTTACCTATTTTTTTTCTAGTTTTAAGTTGCTTTGCTTAACATCAGGTAAATCCATAAAATGTAAAAACTTTCAACTCAGGTATGTATTGCTAAATCCTATCTTTACGTTATAGGAAATTAGGCTTATAAACACATACAAATGCAGCCCACACCCGACATTCTAACATTGATATGAGCTTCAGAAGATAAAACGTCTAAAGAACCAAACCAGTGGTTTAACATGTTTTAGCCCATTAACGTCAAATTGTATGGCATACGTTACATTACTGCCGACAATTTTCTACCATAAAGTTTTTAATAGATTTCCCGGCAAGGGTTGATATCAGAGCCTTCCCACAAGCACTTGAACATAGGAACAACAAAATGTTATCTAAACACCCTTGGCTCCAAAGTCCATTATGGAAATATGATAATGAAACTTTCACCACACAATAAAGCCAACTAAATCCTCACTAGAATGGATATGACATGTCTTGCCGTGCTTTTAAAGGCTGGCATCTGTAATGTTTTTGTAGTAAGTTGTCCATCCCTGTGGTGGAAACTGTAAAAGTCAAATACCACTCTGCACCTCACAGATCTATACTCTGACACGTCAAAATAAAGCACTACCTTTACCACTACTCACTTTGGTAAGACATGCTGTACAAATGAGTGTTTTAGAAGGGTTTCATAAGGAACACAGTGGGAACTGAATGAAAAACACCACAGGAAATCACGTTTTATCAAATACTTTGTGTTTTCTTTACTTTCTTATGTTATATAACATCTATATAATTCTTTATCCAATATAATGCAAACAACTTCAGGCATGTGTGCTCTCTCTCCTCACTCTCTCTTTTACACACACACACACACACACTCTGCACCCTGCCCCCTATGACCTTGTAGGCTCTCTGCTTGCCTTTAAAGCAGACTGTAGCGCCCAGCAGTCTGTCTGCAGTGGAGCTAATTGGCTTCAGCTCAGTGTTCACTGTTAACGTCTCATTACTCATTCCACTTAGAACAACTTCCAGAAGTTTGCTTGTGTTCAGAGGTCATTAAAAGTCAAGCAAGCCTTTAATTACAAACCCGGATCATTCAGTAAGTAAAGCTGCATCTGCCAGCAGCTCTGAATGTACAGTGTGTTCACTCCGTCCCTCACAAAGTCACTCATGGAATATCCCACGGTCCAAATGTCACCGCAAAATCAAAGTGATCATGGGACTGACACCATGAGGATTTTAAAACATAATACTGTGTAAACATAATATTGTGTGTGACATGGTTACTATAAACTCTATAGCAGAGACACTGTGGTTTTAGGGTTATTATAGCAATATCAAAGAAATGGTAAAGGAGATTAAATAAAATCAAGTACAACAAGGTAGTAATAACTGAACATCAGAAATGATGCTAAAGAGATTCATAAATATGTATATATATATATATATATCCTTTCAACTGTGCTTTATTTTACCGGTCTGCTTCATTTAGAGTGTGTGCAGAGACACACTACTTCACCAGTTGCTGTCTCAGAGGAAGATTTGTCTGGTTTAAAGTGGAGTCAGTTTGATTAAATTAAGTAAGATGTTTTTGTTTTTTTCTTTGAAACACTGCAGGGGTATTTTATTACAGACATGCTGCTATACACACTGTTGGTGAGAGTCTCTGACTGACCTCTCTGGAGTTCCAGATTTGGAGCCTGTAGTGCTGTTAACCTACTCTCACATTAACCTGCAATCAGTCTGGTTCGAGTTCAGACACTTTGCAAATTGTATTGTTCTTATTCTTATATTGTTTTTTTTTTTCATATTTTTATAGTGATTTAGTGTCTTTCTAAACTGCTCCAGTTGTTCTTTTTTATTATTTTGTGTTTTTGATTGTATGTCATTATGCAACACCTACACCATTTTAATAGTTGGAGAGGAATCAGTGACACACGCACACACACACACACAAGCACCCACACTCCTGCACAAACCGCTCACACCAATCAGCCCACAAACAAAAAAATCTGATCTGCTGTCTGGATTTTTAAGTTATTAGAGGGATTAAAAAACGAAACATACTTTAATCTTTGACCTCCCTTTCATGTAGCTTGCACCCATTACATTATTGTCCCATTAATTATTTTGCAAAAACTCATTACTTTTTCTTGAATAATAATAAAAAAACAATAAAAACTAAAATAAATAAATAAAGTCCTGTGGGGCCTAGACATTTAATTATAACCGATTTAAGGCCCCTTGTGCAGTTATGGTTGATAAAAACGCTCAGCTTCTCTGAACATTGCATCATGTGTTTGGGGGGGTTTTTGGGTTTTTTTTTTGAATAATGTTTCAATAATTCACTCTGGCTAATGTTCCAGATCTTCGATGAAATACGGGAATCAAGTGGTTGGTCTGCCGTGCTAATTGGTACAACCGCCTCAGGCGAGCTAACAAACTGAGGACGGCGTCGTTCACAGGACTGCGTCTGCGTGGGAACACTAAAGAAATAGAAACATGATAAATAAAAGCTCAATCACAAAGATGACTCTATACATGCCCACCTTATGAATATTATACATATGCGGTGTGTGCTGGTGACATTTCAACGAAAATTTACCAAAATTATGTAATACACAAAAATCAGTTGTTTCATTTTACGCAGTGGGCCATTGCTTGAAGTTGGCTGTATGATGCAGTGTGTGTCAATGCAGCCTAATGACATGCTGTTATATGTCTAAATGTGATGAAGACTAATACTGTGATTAATTGAGAAAAATATGTAGGCATTCTTTTATTATCATTATTGTATCGATACTGCAATAAAACAGATCTAACAGAAGAGAGGTGCATGGTGATGGCACAGCGGAACGCGCACACGCACGCGTTCACAACCCACTCCCCCTCTCCGAATCCACCACACGTTCTTTCCTCGTCAAGTGGAATGGGCGGACTTAAAATAAACAACGTCAATAATCGTCATTATTATTTTTCTCCAATTGATCTGAGATGCGTTTTAATTGTAATGCACAGTAAATCTTCACTGCAGACGAGCAGAAGACTTCCATTCAGTAAAAGTCGTGCGGCATTAAGTAAGGATTAAAACTGGGGCATGCAGGGCGACTGTGCACCATATTGTAGCCTACATCTGCCTTTAAATCCACAATAAATTAATAAAAACGCTGGTGGGTTGTTACAGGATATGCTGGAATATGTCGATGGCACGTGGTTAAATACAGATTTTATATTGTGTCTCAGTTTTAAATAAAACATGGATTGGAGTAGGAGGAAAGAAAGTAATATTGTAAAAAAAATTATAAAACCAATCACACATGATTAAATAGTCCAACTAACATTCATTTTTGGGGGGGGAAATCATTTTATAATAAAAATGAAATCGATGCTGTGTGGTGACTCAGGCTTGCTCCAGTGCGTTTTGCGAAAGGAGGTGATGTATTTCAATATGGTAATAACTCACCTGGGGCATGTTTCATTTATTGACAGATTTCATGTTAAATGTCTCAAGCTCACTTAGTGTTGTAGCTCTTAATTTATTATGTTTTGAGCTCTCTCTCCCTCTTTCTCCCTGGTTTGACCCTTCGAGGTCACGCAAGCAATTCTTTTTTTTAAACGCATGATTAATTTCTCAGTAGGGCGACCGGCTAATGCATTACGAAAAAAGTGAAATGTATTCCAAAGGGGCTAATAGCGCTATTGTATTCCAATAAGCCTTTTCCTGCTTCACGTGGTTTAGACATGCTCTGATTTTGATAACATGTCAGAGAGACGTCTTTCTCAGGGAGAGAGAAAGTTGTGCATCATTATGCTCTCTCCGAAAATGCTTTCATTACTGTCGTTTAGAAACAGGGAATTCGCCAGTAATTGAGATTGTATTTGAGATGTTAGTGCAGCCATAAACCTCGTTCATTAGATTTTTATTATTATAATAGAAAATCCCACATTGCCCGGCGAGATTATCAAAGGTTCTTACAAATTACCAAATACATAAATAAAACAAGTATATCTATACATACAATGTATATATACATAACTATATACATATATATTTATATATACCATAACTGCAGAACATTTCCAAATATGGATTTCTTTTTTAAATCTGTCCTGCGACTACATGTTGAACCACCCTAACCTTTAAGTTACTATCCTTTACTGATAACATCGGACATACAAATACCATAAAAGTTAGGCTATAAACTCAACACTGAAGTCTTGATTATTATATTTTATATTTGCAAACATTGGTTTATTGGACGGAAATTATAGTTTATTATCTTTGAAAGCGACACTTACTGTTTTTTTTTTTTTAAATCCTGTTATTACTTTCACTCGTTTCTCTATTGTGACGTCACCCGTTAATAGCCGCGGCCCGTGCGTGGCTCGCGCCCGCTGGTGGCCCCCGTCTCGTCCCATCAGCAGCTCGTGTTCCCGTGGCGTCCGTCCGCGAGACAAAAGCACGCGCGGTGACAACCTAAATTGGTTTGAAAAGGAGCAGATGGGGCTCATGCTCTCTGCTGTGTCCCCGCGCGCGCACACACACACACACACACACACACACGGGCTGCACGCACGCACACACGCATGGATTCAAGACTGAGCCGAAAAGTGACACTGTCATGTTTATCAAGATGCTATTGAGAAAAGATTGGGCGGGAATAAATTACAGCCTGTCTCAACATCCAACAACCTTTTAACCAGACTGAGCGTTGCTTAGGCAGATAGGTACCACGTTTAGAATGAAAAGGTATAAATCTTTTTTTCCCTCAACATTCAATGTTTATATACATAGTCGAGCTAAGATGAGTTTCCTCTGTGAGGGTCTACAATTTGTAGAAACGGAAATTTTGACATCTTTACATGAATGGCTGATATAACTCACTATAACCCACCAGCCCTTTTAACCAGATTACTTGTTGGTAGTGGTGGTATTACAAAGGAATACAGAGACATCTGGCAAATCAAGGTAGCATCACAGAACTCCGCTTTGTGTCTTACAGACATACAGACAAATAAACGTATATTAGCCGTACCAGCAGCTTCATCACATTTCTTCTTGTTTTGGTCATATTTATTAATGTAACCTGTAACCTGACCTACTGCAGGCCTACATGCAGCAATAACAGCAGCATGCAAAGTTATTCTAACTTCAGCCCTTTAGAGAACTTTTCATTCCTGCCTCATTAAAAAACGAACTCTCTTGTACTGGATACCAACAACCCTCCCTATAATATATAGAGATCAGTAATAAAAACTTTCCCTACACACACATTCACACTGGCATCCCATTTGAACAGCCATTGCAGTCGTAAAGTTTTATAGTTTTCTACATCCCAAACATGAATCATGAGCCAAAGCACAGTTTGTCCTGATAACAACTTTATTAAGTTGTTTTAATTAACAAGGACAATCAGTATTTGGGACACCACTTCACTGCGTCCCCATGCAGAGTAAAATGAGATTCTTTCTTGTATCCTTCAGACATTTGCTGGTGACTATGAGGCAGCTAATATCTGGGTTATAGACTTCATATTTAGGTCTGCTCCTTCATATCTGTAATTTGCCTGCATATTTTTAGTGGAAGAAGTAATCGAGCAGCAGGAGCAACATGTCTGGTTTAAGAGCTTGAAGCAGGGGTGTAGCTAAGAATTCTTGGGGCCCACGGGGAGAATACTGTTCTGGATCCCCCCATATTTTGTTAAATTAAAGAACATCCGGGGGACCTCTTCGTGTGATTTGTCACTGCCTTTTCTAACACTGGGTGCTAGCTGGGAGCTCCTCTGACCCTCAGTTCCAACAGAGGATATAGACTACAGTGTGTTTCCTGCTGCCTGGGAACAACCTGCACATGCAGCCTATAGAGAGTCATATTTCCAAAAGACTTCTCAGCACTGAATGTGAGACTCAGCTGTACTGACAGACATTATTCTGATCCCCAGACTGCATGCCTGTCCGTCTGCTGTCTCAGCCTTTACTCTTTCTTTCTTTGGCCCCTATGGTCAGGCTAATGTTTTACTCCACGTTGTGTCTGTGTTTAAAAGCCACATTTCCGATGCCAAGCTAACAGCCAGCACTCGCTTCTAACATCAGTTTGTTGGTAATTAATTAGCAGCTGCGGGGTTGTGTATCAAGAGCTACACTCCTTTGTTTATTCCAGGGTTTCCCAAACTATTAAATGTCAAAGACCCCCCCCCCAAGCATGTGCAGTCGACCAGCAGACACCCATCTGATGGCGACAGCTTGTACTGTAGTTAAGAGTGGTTGTAAAGCTGTGTGCAGTTTCAAATTGATTTAAAATTAATATTCATTAAGTCACTAATATAGTGAGTAAATTAGCTAAAGTCATGCTAATGTTATATTCTGGGCCGGGTCAGCTGTGTTGTCAATATAGTGTAGGATGTTTCAGAGATACTTCACGGGGGGTAGTTTCGTGCACGCGCAAATGTGTAAGCGTAGTCCCGGCTCGTGCGTCCCTCCTTGCTGTTAGTTTGACTTTTGCAGAATTTGAGTGACAGCTAGAAAGACGTCATTCCGGCCGTTAAGTTGGACCGGACAGCGCAGCGCGCGAAGGAGAGGAGAAATAAAGTGTGTGTGTGGTGGTGTAGCCTGTGTGTGTGTGTGTGTGTGTGTGTGTGTGTGTGTCCTGGGTGGTGGGCTGAGCTCGCGCTACACGCCAATCAAACCCGAGGCAGGTGCGTGGTCGAGAGACAGCTAGCGAGAGAGAGAGCGAGAGAGAGAGAGAGAGAGAGAGAGAGAGAGAGAGAGAGACGGATTAGGACGGCGCGTGGTGTCTCTGAGAAGCGAATAAAGCCGGCGCGAGCGTCGCGGTATACTCACATCTCACGCGCAGCTCACTCGACAGTTAGAGACCCAAGCCGGGACCAAGTGTTTCCCGGATAGAATTCCGTGAAATCGGTTAGTTTACGTGATTAAAAATGAGTTTCTCAGAGCTGTGCAGGATAAATCGATTTCTCTCTTGACGGGGACATTTTTTTGACGCTGTGGTCGTTTTGGGATTATTGACTGGTGTCAGAGGTAAGGACTGCTCGAGAGTTTCTGCTGCAAAGTTTGATAAAAAATGTACCAACTTAACGAAAACTGTGATGGACAGATAACAGGCTTCACACATGATTTAGAAATGAGAAGATGTATGTGAACTGCTCACAGTCCGTTGCGTTAAACATCATTTGGAAACACTTGAGGCTAGTTGGTATTCTATTATTATTATTAGTAGTAGTAGTAGTAATAGTATCATTATTATCATCGCATTTTTGTGTTACTCGATAAATGAACCTTTAGCGCCTACCTTTTTATTGTTTCATGGATACGTTAAAGACGATGCCTGACTAACTGACATGCGTGCAGGTTTTAGAAAGGCCTACTGTTTCTTTCCTTGAAATTAAACTCGGTCCGAAATGAATTTATAAAAATGTAAATAGTTTCCTGTAAAGTGTATTTTGAAGCCAAACTCTGAACTCTTGAGTCACAGTGTTAGTTTAATTGGTTAATTGGCTCTTGCGTGTGACTGCTGCTCCTCTTCATAAACCCACACAGTTCCACCATGAGTCCATATTGCGCTGTAATAAATTGTTCCGATGTAAAACGACACCTGTTTGTTTTATATAAACACCTTGTAGTTCCGTATTATATTGTGCTATTATATCAATGTTTTCTTTAGTTTTGTGTGTAAATGATTGACCATAAAATGAATAGGAATTTATTTCTTAAAGCAAACATTTCCTGAAATTATAAAAACAAAACAAACAAAATATTTCTTTCTTTTTTCAGAAGTTGACACAAATGTGATGCACAAAATAAAGTTGGTGTGCTGTATTTAAAATGAGAACTTTTAAACTATACATTTCAGTAGTAATCATCTTTATGAAATATTAAAACCTATTTACAAGTAATATAACTTGTGCACTACTAAGCAGACTAATACTGTAAAGTTCAAAATTGTGCTTTGTATTTGCAAAACGTTACACTATAATTTGTTGAAATAATAGCAAAATAATTTTTGTAGCAAAATAAGTTTTGCTGTCACCCAGCACATTACATTTTCTAGCTAAATATACTTTCTCTTGAAAATGAATTTTCTGCCATTTTCATGGCAATGCTTCTAAAAATAAATCTAAATAGATTTTTTTTAAAAAGATGTGACAGTGTTCAGATTAACAAAACTGGAGTCTGATTGTTGCAAAAAATTGCCACCGAAACTGCCATAAAATTGTGTCTGTGTTTTTAGGTTATTTTTATATATGATGATATTTTTATGGCAAAACACAATTGAAACTTTAATTTGTGCATATATATTTAGATGCAAATCTAAATCTATAAATTGTTTTAGAACGTGTTATTTCTTTCTTCATTTCCAACACAGACAAACACACTCATTACATTAGAGCTTTGAGGTCAGAGCTATAAAAAGCAACATAAGCTATATTTTGGGGGGTAAATAAATGAATCGACTTGACATTCCTGATTTTATTTTTTATTTTTTTTTAAGCAGAGTGGCTACATGAAAACAAAACCTATTGCAATTGTATGTGCTGTCAACAGTTCAGTCAGAGCAATGATAATTCAGTATCTTAATTAGGTTTGCATTTTTTCTGTTACCTAAAGAGGAGTTCAGATGACAGCAGTTGAATGTTGGCGGATGCCGTTTTTTAATTTTGTAGTGGTGTTGAATTATTTCCAAATGTAGTCAGTTCCTTTAAAAAATAAAATAAAACAAATGTGATGCTCGTCTATAAATTGGGAAGATGCATTTAATTTAAATGCATTTATTAATATATGTCAATATGCACTTGTTTCTTTCACAATTCCAAACATTATCAAAGTATTTCTGAGGACACTTTGAATAATATGCACCACAATTAGTGCATATTATAAGTCAGCTATTTCATGTGATGTGTAGTGCAGGGAAAAAAAGCATGAGGGGTTTTACCAAGAGGGATGTTTTATGGTAAACAAAAATCAACATGTGTGGATCTTTCTTTATTCCTTTTTGTTCATGCAGGTCGTTCTACAAACATTTTTTCTCCAAGTATGGACAAGACCCATCTTTCAAGCCCTAATGACATCATAATGACGAGCTCTACAGGCGCCTACCAGCAGGAACCCCTGACTCCACCCAGACCCCCCCATCTCCACTCCTCATCCTCTTCCTTATCCTCTCCCTCTCCGTCCTCTTCCTCCTCGCCTCTCAAGCCCAACCAGGTTGGCCAGGTCATCCTGTACGGCGTTCCCATCGTATCGCTGGTTATCGATAACAATGAGAGACTTTGCCTGGCGCAGATTTCCAACACACTCCTCAAAAACTACAGTTATAATGAGATCCATAATCGTCGCGTGGCACTGGGCATAACCTGCGTCCAGTGCACTCCAGTCCAGCTGGAGATCCTTCGTCGGGCCGGTGCCATGCCCATCTCATCACGCCGCTGCGGCATGATTACTAAGCGTGAAGCCGAGCGCCTCTGCAAGTCCTTCCTGGGAGAGAACGCTCCGCCGAAACTGCCCGACAACTTTGCCTTCGATGTGTCACATGAGTGCGCCTGGGGTTGCCGTGGTAACTTCATCCCGGCACGCTACAACAGCTCCAGGGCCAAATGCATCAAGTGCTCCTTCTGCAACATGTACTTCTCTCCAAATAAGTTCATTTTCCATTCCCACCGCATACCAGACGCCAAGTACACCCAGCCCGACGCTGCCAACTTTAACTCCTGGCGAAGACACCTCAAACTCAGTGACAAGCACCCACCTGATGAGTTAATTTTCGCATGGGAAGACGTCAAAGCTATGTTCAATGGAGGCAGCAGGAAGAGAGCGCTGCCCTCATCAGCCCAGTGTTCCTCCATGGGTTCTATGAAAACTCTCCCAGGTTCGGTGGTGCCTCACATGATGGGACCTGACCTGGGTGCTCAGAAAAGAGCCCGCTACGAGGACGAGGATGATCTGGATGGAGGCGGCCTGTCTCCCCGTAAGACATCACGTAGCTACCCCGTCATCCCTGTCCCAAGCAAAGGCTTCGGCATGCTGCAGAAGTTCCCTCCCACGTCGCTCTTCCCCTCGCCTTACCCCTTCCCAGCATTCGGCCTCTGCCAGCAGAAAAAAGATGACAGTGATGTTTCAGTTGGGCAGAAAGGAGCAGGGTTGTCGGGTCTTTTATGGCCTGGCCGCAAAGACACCTTTTATCCTCCATTCTGCATGTTTTGGCCACCTAGAGCAGCAGGAGGAATCCCCGTCCCCACCTACCTCCAGCCTCAGCCCAGCACCCTCTCCTCCCTGGCAGACAACCCCTCTCTCAGGCAGGCCTTTTTGGATCTCTCAGACCCCAGCGAGCCTGGAGCTGTAGCTGGCAACGGAAATAGTGTCAGTGCAACCATTGCCGCCGGCAGCGGGACTACCACATCCAGAACTGGGCTGTTTGACCCAGAGTGCACAACAGTAACCCCTGACCTTCGTCCTGTGACGTCGGAGGGCTGGCTAAAGCTCCTGGACACCTCAACCCTCCAAAACAGGAAGCCAAGCTACGGCTCGGCCTTCCGCCCCGTCATTAAGGATGCAGAGAGCATCGCCAAGCTCCACGGCAGCGGTGCAGGAGTCACCGGGGCAACAGACGAGGACTTTGGGGTCGTGGTCTCTGGGTCGGACCGGCACCAGCGGCTGTCGCCCAGCAGCAGCTGTAGTTACGGAAGCGAAAGTGGAGGTGACGGAGAGGCGGAGGGAGCGGAGAGCGAGGAGGAGGGGGAGGTGGACGTGGAGTCATCGAAGCAGGAGGAGGAGGAGGAGGAGGGGAGATTCACCAACAGGCCGCCACAGACTCAAACCAACCTGTACCTCCCTGCGCTGAGCGACAGTCCTGGAGAGGAGAGGGGGAAGCAGAGAGGGAGTGGCGCTGGATATCCCAGCACCTCCTCTCCCTCCTCCTCGGACCCCATCCAGCAGGAGTCCCTGAGCCTGCCTGCCTCCCCTCCCGCCAGCCTGCCTCTCTCCATCTCCACCACGCCTCACCGAGAGGACCCAGCTTACAAAAACGTAAATATCCCCCCCAGGCCACTTTAGCTAATTATTATTTAAATGGTGCTGCAGTCAGGCGGTGATGTGATCTGCATAAGCAGATTGATAGGCTGGTTTCTCCCTGTAGGAATTAAAACAGTCACCCCACTCTGATCCTGGCTAATAGGCCCAGGTGTGGATTGTTTAATGGCCACGGTGTGTTTGTTCTCCCTCTGTCACCCCAGCCTGTTAGGGCAACTCTAATCTTTAACCTGTCGACTCCCACATTAACCAGGCCTCCGAGAGAGAGAGAGAGAGAGAGAGAGAGAGGAGGAGGAGGGAGCAAGAGTTATGAGGAGCATTTTAAACCAGAACAAGTTATATCATCCATTGAGTAACATACTTCAAATAACTCACAGATTTAATGTATGGAGAGAAAAAAGGGGTTTAACCATATACTCCAAATTACAAATGAATGCTAATATTGGCTGATAAAAAGCACAGCGCCAACCACAGAGATTACATTTGCCAAGTAATGAGTTTAAATAAGTTAAAATTTACACAACAGGTGCTTAAAATCAAAAAGAAAACCCATGTGATATAAAACACAACCATCACGTCAAAAAACCAAATTACACAGTTATTATTCTGCTTGATAAGGTTTATGTTCTGCTCTGTTCTGATCCTTACCAGGTATGACTTTCTAACAGACGTATGTATGTTGTTTCCAGGTTCACAAGAATAGAGATGAAGGACTACCTGCATATGCAACCAAAGACAACTCCAGCATTTCTGGTGAGCACAGACATTTGTTTTTAAACCTTTTCTGTTCATATTTTCTGATACGCAGGTAAAATAATATATGATTATGTAGATTACACATTACATAAAAGATCAAATAATTCTTACAAACATTGTTTTACATGATACTGTTCTCCCATCAAACATATAATGAAATGCAACATACACTAGTAAACATTTACAGAACCAAAATCCAGTTTGTTTTCACAAATATAATCTACATAAATCACTTTGCTTGACACTACATCTTTCACCCCGCAGTTGTTTTACTACTTGGTGTCATCAAATGTTTGAACAGGTTTTTGCACAGTTTTATCAAAAATAGCATTTACACAAACTATTTCAGCAAACTGTTACACGCTATCTGTTTCATCAGACGTCTGAGTCAGTTGTATTATAGCATCTTTACTTCATTTAGTGTCTGAGTGAGTGGTTTTATAGTGTCTCTGTGTCCCTGCGAGGCTCATATTCCTGTGACGTTTCATTTGCTCCTCTCATCTCCCACTCTGACCCTTTCGCTGAACAAAATGTCTTGTGTTGTGTTTTGGCGGCGGTGTGCTCACATACACACAGAGGACACACACCGTGCACACACTTAGTTATCTCCATGTGTCCGGATAACCAGCTAAACCAATGGGCCTTACTGAAACTCTGCCTGTCTGTCTCTCTGTCTCATTTTCTCTCAGACGAAAACAAAGAGCAGAGCAGTTTCTTTGTACCAGAGAGTGAGACGTCAGCGCCCGACTACTGGAGGGAAAGCTCAGGTACCAATACTCTGACAGTAAACTCAATCAATGCAAATAAGACAGGAACATTTTAAAATGGCATGTTAGGTACTCCCAAAGGCATAATTATTAGGATGGAAAGGTTAATTTAATTTGTGCCTTTGGTTTTACTCCTGTGTAATTTGAAGCTCACGTCGCAGAGCAATGCTGAGGTCTCTATGAACTTCAGATTGAATCATGATTAAACATTTACATCAGGAATTTTAATAAAAATGAATACTTGCATACTTAAATATACTTGCATTTTTGCTTTTTACTGCAAAAGGAAGTTATCAACACAGGAATACAATTCCTTTGCAGAATGATCAATATTTGAAGGTAAATGAAACATGAAAGAATTGCTTTATAAAATCTTTATTATATGATGGGATCCAAAGCTACAGTTGGCCTTCCCTGCTGTAATTCAGCACACACAGTGTGGATGAATACACACCGTGTAAATGTTTCCATACATAAAACAAACACTCACTTTACATACATAAGTTACAATTGCATTTCTTCTTATTACACAAATGAGACTCAGAATACTTAAAGCTCCTCAGTCTTCAGCTTCATCCATGTTAATCTCCTCCTCCTCCTCCTCCTCCTCCTCCTCCTCCTCTCAGACATTGTGTTACGGGATTCATATAAATACACAGAGAGATGAAACAGCAGTGGAAAGCTGCTTCTGCCGTTGCTCTGCCATGGCTGCTCTCTTTAGCGCCGTTGTCGTCAGGCCTGTTACTCTTAGGGGGGCCGTTATAGTTCAACAAGAAAACATCAGCTCAGAGATAAGCAGCCGCGCTGGCAATCTCCATCCTAGACCCATCTCCCCGCCGACATAATTGCCTTTTTTTCCTTCCTCAGCGCAAAAAAGCCCTTTCCCGTTTGAAAAAGATCACAGCTTATTGCCTTTTTATATCTGTCAGGAAGACATTAAAAGTGCTTTATGACATCTGTGCCAACATTTATATCTTCCCCCCCACCCCCCACTCCCTCAACCCCTACACACACACACACACCGTAATGATCCCTGCGCATAATGTATAATGTATTGCGAAAAATTACACGAAACAAATTAAATGAGACCACCTTTCCCCTGATTGCCAAACGTCTCCCTGGGCGGTGGGAAGCTCTACGTGATTAGAAGGCCTGATTCCTCCGAGTCCCACAACCCCCCCTCCTCCCCCCTCCACTGTCTTTAAACTCTCCCTCTGTTTCTAGGGAGAAAAAATAATCTAATTTTCCATTTATGTAATGCAAACCGCCTTGGCTTTGACTATTCACGGTTAATTGACTGTCAAACGAGGTTGTTATCCTCGGGCACTGTCTGCAAATTTGCTTGTCAAATGAGACAGAGAGAGGAGAGGAAAGGAGAGAGAGGAGAGAGGAGGGGAGGAGAGCTCACTCTGCTCTAAATGAGAGAGAGAAGCATGGGGAGGCTTAAGGAGCCAGGATATGAAATGACTGGAGGAGAATATACATATCGAGTTTGCTGGATCGCTTCATTTAAGACGCACAATGCCTCATTGTCACAATTCAGACGTTAGCGCAAACACATTCATACACGCAGAACAATACAGAAACTTTTCAAACTAGTAAATTTGAAAACAGCATGTGATGAAGATGTTTGTTTAAAAAAAAAAAAGAAAAGGAGAAGATGGGAGTTAGTGAAGTTTTAAAGCAACAAGTAGCTTGTCTCCAGCAGTAATGAAGACTTCAGTACACAGACTTCAGACTTCAGTACACAGACAAAATATATATCATATATATATGATATATATTTTGTACATTTATAATATACATTTATCATGAAATGCTGCATAACTTTGATAAAATGTTTCACATACATTTACAGTTGATTTGTCCTCATGCAGTTTTCTACTGGTATTGGTCACAACAACTGACCTGCCCAAATACATTGTTGACATTATAATGCAACAGTTTCAGAGCACAGTAACCTGCAAGACTGCCTTTTTCTTTCTTTTAGCAAAATTGATGGAATGACTGAATAAATTTAAACTTTAAATTTTCAGCACAGACCTTCACTTTAGAGTTTTAAGAGCTATACAATCATGCTACCTGATCATGTCAGGGAGCAAACTCAGTCCAGGTCTCCATCTAACGGTGCCGTCCAATTGTTACCGTAAACTTACACTGACACCTGGAGGCCAAAGAGTGAATTACACCGCTCCACTAAGGACTGACCGGGATGAGGTGATGGAGAACGGTTTACGCTGTAAATGCAACAGTAAAAAAGAGGATACATAAAGATACAATCAGACAAGACTAATGGGAAATCAGTCCATGACCAGATTACGATTCAGATACATGAAATACTGTACGCTGTCTGGTTTGTCCTCTCTGCGCCAAATGTTACTGATATCCTGTAACTGTGCCTGGCATATGTGGGACCAAAATCTGAAATCAAGTCTCTCCGTGTTTTCAGGTGATCAAAGCCAAGGTGCTGCCTCCCCTGTACCGCTAAAGAAGGACGTGGAGAACATGGAGAAAGGTAAATAGTTCATTTGTAGGTAAATGTCCATTTATACATTTCTTTTGACTAGAGGAATCACAGCATACACACCACACACAGGGAGATATATTTCATTGCATTTATGTCTAACAGACAGTCCCATTTTCTCTTTCTTTCCCTCCTCTTTTCATCACTCTTCCTCCTTCCTGCTCCTGCAGAGGAGCTTCAGAAGGTTCTGCTGGAACAGATCGACTTCAGGAGGAGACTGGAGCAAGAGTTTCACGCTCTGAAGGGCACCTCACCGTTTCCTGTCTTCCGTAAGTAATTTTTTTCCCCTCACTTCGCTTTGCCTTTCATAATCTGAAGGGCAACTTCTCCTTCTCTGTCTTCCTTAAGTTTGTTCTTTTTTTCTCCTCTGTACCTGCCCCACCACCCGTTACATTTCTTTCTCCCCTGTTTTTCTAAATCTCCTTCATCAGCCTTCTTTTTAAACTGTTACTCAAATGATAATACTGCTGAGGCTAATCTTATCATTTTTACGCTAATTTCAGATAATTTCCAAGACCAGATGAAACGGGAGCTCGCCTACAGAGAAGAGATGGTCCAACAGTTACAGATGGTAAGACTACTAATGATACAATCAGTGGTGAACACTGATGGAAAATAAATAGCATCGCTACGCCTTTAAATGACAAATAAAACACCCTTTTATAGATACATGCATTTTAAAAAGCCTCACTTTTCGCTTCTCTGTAATGATTTTGAGAAGGAATATAATTAAAACTAATTATGAAGCACGTTTCAATAAAATATAGTTACACAGTTTGAACAGGAAAAGAAGAAATCCAGAATGCATGAGGAAATGTGACAATAACAACTCAATTAACACCAGCACTGCAGTAGACTGTAGACATAAGTACAACTCTAAGCCTCATTTTTCAGTATGAATTAATAAAGCCATTAATAGGACTCATCCGGACACCTGGGCTGCTTTGGCTTATTTGTCCATCAAAAGATGGAGCCAGTCATCTAGTTTGTCTTTCATGGGTGAGAAGTTCCTCTGCAGCCGTCTGAGTGTTTCCGTCCACATCAATCACCACAGCAGCTGGCAGACAGGCTGACAGACGGTGTTTGTCTTCGCTTTCTGACACATGCAACAACTATACACGCTCGTCTGCACATGATCGCAAACCCCGCGCGTACACGCCGACACGCGCACGAGAGCATGCTGCATTCATGTAACCACAACGGCAGGCGACTGAACAGACATTCAGGCTCATTTATAAGCATGCACGTGCACACTGAAGTGCACACGCACGCATTAAACGTTCCAAATTGACAAATGTGCCTAGAACCGGCAGATGGATCTGTCTGAGAGTAATGACACATTCATTTCACACAGACATTCAAATGAACTCCAGCGAAATTTTAGATTTATGTTGCTGCATTGTATTTTAGGAGTATCGGCCCTAAACTTTACACAAATTTATAATTTCATGTTTTAAAACTGTAACAGAATCTTAATATTATTTACAGTAACTTGTTTCTTTTCGCAAATAGGAAAGTGAGACATTCATTATTTTGAAAAAAAATATTAATATTTATATAATAAATTCTTTTAAAACTCTGAGTGAGTAGAGATATCTTGCATGGATATCAACCCTGAAGTTAAACACCTAAAATAAGTCAAATGCTGATAGTGTTTTGTTGTGGCTGTGTGGCACGTGACCAATTATTTGGGGGTCATGTGTATCTTTATTAATCTCCAAGAGAAATTGACAGTTAATTTCTCTTGGAGATTAATAAAGTATCTATCTATCTATCTATCTATATATCTATCTATCTATCTATCTATCTATCTTAAAATAGTAAAATCGACAGTTTTGTGTGAAAAGTGTGACAGTTACAAGACGGGATATCACCAAGATAACAAGGATATATCAAGAGCATGTTCTCTACAGCATATACTATAAAGAAATATGAGTTTAAATCTTGTCTGTTATTAATCTAACATGTGTCTCTAACTTTGGTTACTTTCAGATTCCTTACGCAAACATCATCAGAAAAGAAAAGATCAGCTCCCATCTCAACAAGTAGTTAAGAGGTGACTGTTTTTTCATGAACTTAATAGTGCAGCTTATGAAAAGAACAAATGACAACATAAGTGGGCCATTGTCATATGAGGATGTAAACATTTCATTATTTATATCAGCTAGAGTAAGTTCAGCAAAGTTTAATTTCCACTGAATTTTTTTTTCTTCAGAGAATGTTTTGGAAGCTTTGACTATTTACAGCCAGACCAGAGATAAACATAGTATCTGCAAATTGAACTTGTTTTCTTTGACTTACGGTGATGATTTATTGGCAAATGGTGAAGTCCAGTCACTTTTTGCTGTTTAACTTGCTTGACAGTTAGTTATCCTGGTCCAGCAGACTTCACACATCTTATAGCTTCCAGTGTAAAGCATGTTACATTTCACTTTCCAGCAGCTTTTACAAGCTAACCCGGAACACCAGACACTAATGTTGAGGTTTTATTTACTGTCTTCACAGGCCGAATCAACAGAATCCCATAAGAGGAAGAAGCTGCCTGGATTTCTGTGAATATCCCAAGAATAATTAAGAAAAAAAAACATGGAAACTGACAGACAAATATAGGAGAGAGACACAAACAGAAAGGAATATGACTCTCTGCAGTACGACCTCTGTTAATAGCCTTGTACTTAAACTCTGTCTGGTAAGAACACAGTTGGATCAGTTCGTACTACTATCGGGGAGCACGCTGATAAAACTTTCATCCCTGTTTCCTTTTCCCTGAGTCCAGTTTGTTTCTCAAACTGACTGAACTGAAAGGGGCACAGACTGGAAACATCAGGGAGAAACACAATGACTCCTGCTCTTTTCTCATTGTGCTGGCAGTCAGACTCAAAGCTTTACCCAACCAGGACCAAAGCAACCACAACCTTTCTTGTCTTTTGTGAATTATACGGCTGTTGAGGACCACCAGGGAGGCAGATGTAGACTTTGTCTGGAAACTAGCTCTTAAAAGATGAAGAGGAGAGAGTCATAGATACAGTAAGACTGGGTGTTCTTGTCCATGACTCTGACTGCTGCTGGCCCAACTGTACATACACCAAACTGTGGATGAGGACCGACTTCACATTAAGATTGTTGTTGTTGTTGTTATTATTGTTGTTGCCGTGGTATCACCAAATGGGGACCCTAAACAGAAACAAACCAAGCTTTAATTTTTGGCAAGATTTGATCCCCAAGGGATTCTCCTCATCATGTCCAGATGTGTTTATTGACCAGTTGGTCAGGGTCATCACTGAAGAGGTCAGATGTTGGCCGTGACTTGATGCACCCAAGTTTGGTCTGTTAGATGTCCCTAATTTGAAAATGCCAGATGAAGAACAAAATCAAGTGGAATAGGAATTAAGTATTGGTGGTTTAGGGTTTAAAACCTAGAGATGCAATTGGACCAGTATTAATTAAACGATAATGCAAACGGTACACTGAGAGAACAGCTGGTAAGCGTAGTTTTAGTATTTGGGAGTGAGTTCTGAATGTACAAAAAAGTATTACGTTCAATGCAGATGTTGCAGCGTCTGATTAAGCCTTTTTCACAATTTATTGTTGTTAAGAAACAGTCCGAACAGCTGGAGAATCTTTTGCCGAAAGCCAAAGCTAACGTGCTTTTTACCCTCCACCCAAATTTTCTAACCATGATTCTACCGGCTTCACTTCCACCCAGAGGTGAAGGTAGTGTTACCGGCATCAGCTAAATGTGTTTGGGGTGTCATCAGATAGTGAATAGACATTTAAAGGCCAATTCCGTCTACTTGTTTGCTCTCCAAATGAGTGTCCGGGTCACGAGGAGCAAAAGACTGAAGTTTGCCACTGTTGTATATCTACCTGTAAATGATTTCACCTGACTGTATAAAATGTCATACGTGAGAATACTGAAACTCACAGTCAGTCTATCTGTGTGTGTGTCTGTTTATTTATTTATCTGAGTATCTGGTTGTACAAATATAATTTATCATAATGTTACAAGAAAAAGAACGAGACATGATGATGATGATGATGATGATGATGATGATGATGATGATGATGATGACGGAGTCAAGTGTATGTCAGAAAGAATAAAAATGAAAACTCACCCTGTTTATAGAATGAAATGAATGAATGGATAAAGCTGTCATTTACTGAGAGAAATGTTATCATTATAAACTGTTAATGCAGATGTATTTAAATATGTTCTTGTAGTTTCTCTACTATTTATGTGTAAATTAAAAGTCTATACAATAACCAGAATGTGGTTTCATGATTCGGCCTCTTTGCTGTCCTCATTTTAGCCAGTGCTAATGTTTTTTTATTTAAATCCCTCATTTTAATTTTATGACGCCTGTTTTCAGCGATAAATATAAAACCTGAGGTGCAAAAACACAGCTCACTTTGTGAATTTGAGCATTTAAAGGCTTGTTTGTATTCAGGTTTAAGTCACAACTTCTTTACAACCAACAGTTAGTTGAAGGCCAGAGCGTTAAATAAAAGTCACAACACAAAAATATTGGTAGTTAGTGATTTCATTGTTGCACTTTAGATAACAAAAGTGAAACAGCGATAACAGGAGAGCTCCATAAGTTATAATATTACAGGGTGAACCTCCTCCCAAATTATGAATTAAACAAATAAAATAAAACACAGCTGACAATGTTAAGATGTAAGAATATGAACATATTATGGAAACAGACATTTATAACCAGTGTAATTATTTAGTGATCGTGGCTTTAGGAAATGTTCACAAGAAAAAAAAAGAGAAATGAGGAATAAATTCAAATAATTTCTGCCTTTTTAATCGTCTTATTTCCAATATAATATATAACATATTCTTGTTTCTCTCTTTTTTCTCTTTTCAGGACAGATGCATACATCAAAAATAAATAAATGAATTGAAACAAAAGTTCCCTTGTTTAGTTTATGAAACAGAGATGTATTATAAGAACATCCACGGCTTTCACGAGATGCCTTCAGGGAACGTAGGGCATCTATTATATACATTATTATACACCCGTGACGTGAGGACCTGTTGCACGACCTCCGCTGCCTGTTTACGGCATGCGCATCTCCGGGAGTGGTGGAGGAAGGAGGAGGAGACTAGAGGAGGCTGCCAGCATGGCGTTTACACTGTACTCTCTCATTCAGACCGCTGTTCTGTGCACCAATGCAATCGCTGTGTTGCACGAGGAGAGGTTTCTCAGCAAAAGTAAGTATTGTGACATATCGTGACATAATTATATTATAAAACGGCGCATACTAAGCTAAAAACAGCTAGCTAGGTGTGTAACGTTACTACACTGTTAGCTGCCTGTGCACGTCCCACTGAATGCACTCATTGGGATGTATACGGAGGAAACTGAGTTTGTTCAATAGACAGAAATAATATAAAATGTTGAAATTATGTTTTCATTCTTAAAGCTACTTAAGGGGGTAAACTGCATGTTATGAGGTTAAAAATATACAAAGTGTCGTGTTTTTATCCTCTAACATAATGCTACCTCCTGTCTGTTTTTTTCTTTCTATAATTTTGTCCCTTTTCCTTTCTATCTCCACCTCCTCCTCCATCTCTTTGTGTCTGTTTCCAGTCGGCTGGGGTGTTGACCAAGGAGTTGGAGGTTTCGGGGATGATCCAGGAGTCAAAGCCCAGGTCCTCAATCTTATCCGCTCAGTCCGGACCGTCATGAGAGGTTGGAAAGCTAGTTTCATGGGAGAAAATATATGAAATCATCCACAGTCACAGGAAATGTTGAGTGACAGGGCTGGGTATCCTTTGAAATGTTCAGTCACTGATGCCAGTTAATGCCTAAGTGTACTTTTTTATTCTATACCTCACAATGTGGGCAAACATGCATTTCTCTCAAACCTGTATTTGTGTTTAACACAACAAACCACACTTCCCACATGCATCAGTGTTTACGTTTGTCTTAACACAAAGCAGCTACAGAGGAGCTTTTTTATTAATAAAATACACTACCAAATCAGGAAGTATCATGAAGTATCATAAACTTACCAAATGTTCTGTACTTGACAGTTTTTGAAACACATTTTCAGCTTGTTTACTTCTCGTTTCTGTTCCTTTTCTTTGTTTTCACAGTGCCCTTAATAATGGTGAATTCGGCCTGCATCGTCCTGTTGTTACTGTTTGGTTGACAGCAGCACAACGAGCACCAAAATGTAGCCAGAGGACCAGACGTGCCAAGAACACACACACACACACACACACAACACATATGTCAAATACCTTTGCCTTTGTCAGTCATCAACAGGGTGGCATGGGAATAAAAACACATTAAAATCAACAGGCAGATGTTATGTTACGTATCCAAAGAAAAGAAGAATTGACCCTTTTCCCATCCAAAACGTTTTAGTGGTGCAGAGTGTGTTTGTCCGCGTTATTCAAGACACGTTGAGAGGAATCTGTGTAAATTATGTAATATGTGTCATACGTTTTATTGTGCTGTTCCAAATGAGAAAGTTGTGGACAATATATAAATATGTATTACTTTTTTAAAGAAATTTGGTAATTTCACAAACCTGATGAACAAACTGCTTTTTTTAATGCTGCCTCCAATTTGTATTTTACACTTCTGTATCATAGTGTATTGTTTTTGCCCGTAATGTAAAATTATTGAATATTTTCCCACCAATCAGGGGGCTGTGCAGAATATACATGTTGTCCCAGCCGTGTGAATAGGTGCTTGTAGATAATTGCAAACAATGCAGGTGGCTGCTGCTAAACGTCTTCACTTTAACTCTTGTTAGTTGAACATTATTTTAAGGAGCTGCCAGACTGAGAGATTCAGGATTTGTCGACACTTTATCAAAGAGACTGTTCCTGTACATTTTTGTGCCTAAAGGACTTTGTGAAGACATGTTGCTGGATAAGAGGCATCACTGGCTGATATCTGATCAGCTGCAGTGAAGAAAATCCACAACCTACATTGTTTTTCGCAAGACTTAAAGTTATCTCTTCGTATTGATGTGTAAAAATGCTCTGTGATTTCTTCCACTGTACACGTGGTTGTGTGTGTATCGAAATTGTAAGCAATATTGCCAAACACAACTCAGAGTGATGCATCTTTGTACTTACACGTCCATACTTTCTCATTGTCACAGACACCACTGGGATGGTTTGATGTCTTGGAATAAATAAATGTTTGATTTGGATGAGAGTCTTCTCTTTTTGTCAGCGTGACAGCAGAGGAGTCGTTTTGCTGATTTGAATTTAAATGAGTCTTTTGACTGAGAAACAAGGAAAAGAAACAAGTGTTTCCTTTCAGGTCGGAGAGAACCCAGCCTGCTGAGTAAGATGATGAATCTCTGTCGCTTCTGACCTCTGGGCTGCAGGTAGATCACAATATTTAGTTTACACAATGGTACAGATTTTTATTTAAATTTTTATTTTTTCACCACCTGCACTTTTCCAGCAGATCAAGCGATCGCCTGCATTTCACAGCAGAACTTTTACTTCCACTCGAGTAGAACTATGCGTACTGCAGTACCTCTCCTCCTCTGCTCTGTAAATATTGACACATTTCTCTCCGTCCATCCATCCCTGCTCCACTTCATTAATAATCCCCATATGTTGTCAGTTATCATCATTGCTAAGCTCCACAAATATTTTTATTAACACTGCTGTATAGTTTCGAGGTGGGGGGTTGGAGAAAGGGGATCTGCTGGAATTAGAAGCATATGTTTATCAGGGAGATTTGCACAGTAAAGCCACTTTGATCTGTGATTAGTCCGAGTTTAGCTGTGGGTCAGCGGTGAAATCTGTACGCGATCACGGGCGACTGGATGAATTTACATCTGCACTTCACGACTCGGGACGTTGGTGTTTGGGTTAATAAATAATAACCCAATAATAAATATAATATGGCAATAATAAGTCATAAGAATGCGTTTTGACAGGTTAGCTTTTAAAACAGCTTTTCCTTTCAATTTCATTTTAATTGATTAGATTTTTCATTTTTTGTGCCACTTTGAAGCCTTTTGAAGATGAAAATAAAAACTGGATTTTTTTGGGCCCAATGGTTTGAGACTCCACATACCAAATGTTTAACTAAGGCAAAAGAATACAGAATAGAACAGTTTTGTTATTTTGTGTTTAAACATGACATGGAAACTCACATGGCTCCTGCGCCTGTAACCACAAAGTCACAGGTTTGTTTCCAACAATAACAAAGACCAATGAGCACAACAACAAATCAAATCGTAAAACAAAAACATTACATTAAAGCAAGTGATGTTTTAATAAGAAGGGATTTAAAAGGTGGCACTGATATAGATATTTTGTGAGATTAGCACGCCAACATCATGTTGTTCACAGCTACAAGCTGCACAATATTTATGCGAGAACAAAAACTGAAACTAAAAAACAACATTGGGAAACAGTGTTATTCACTGGAGGAATAGGAAAAGAGGATTTGATGAGCGTTGTCTGGTGTCGTGCAGAGAGAGGGATTTCATGGTTTTGATAATACCTCCCACCAATTTAAATCTATCCGAACGCCCTTAAAGACCCACTAATGCGATACATCTGTTGGTTGTTAGTGTGATGGCGCATATATGTCATTTTTTTTTATTATTCTAATGAGTGATTAAGTGGTTAAGGCTAACCTTCTTATATGATTATAACATATAAATTGGAAATAAAAAAATAGATTGATGAAGATAGAGTGATATCAAAAAGAGAGAGTGATGTTATATCAATCCCCCCCCCCCAAAAAAAAAGGGTGAAAAACACAAGAAATACTTAAGAAGTCAGAAGAAAAAAGAAGAGGAGAACAATGGAGTGAGTGCTGGATCTGAACGCGTAGAAGCAGTTTCGGTGTTTGAGCTGCAGGGGGCAGAACGGAGCTCAGAGATAAACCAGTGAAGAAGAAGACGTCAACAGGAAGCAGGAGGAGGAGCCGTTAAAGGTTAGCTGTTAAAAGTTAGCTGTGCAGTTAGTTGACTTTCTAAACGTAGAAACTTTGTTCCTTTATTGTTCCGTATGTGCAATTTAAACCGCAACATTTTGTATAAGCAGCTAACTCGCTCAATGCGCAGAAAGTTTACGTTACGAGCTAAATGAACGCTAAACTTCCACTAATGAAACACAGTGCCCTGCGATCACTTTATCGATACATGTAGTAGCGTTTGACAGGGACAATGTAGTCAGTTTGAGAGATGCTAGGCTACTAAATATCACAACAAGTAAGAATGTTAGTTAAACATGTTCACATTTTAATATCATTAAATCGCTATCGAGAGCAACAGACGCCCCGCGAGCACTCACAAGAATATTATAGTGGCAATATTGTATTAAGTAATGAATTGTAGGTGATACAAACATAAAAGAAACTACTAAACTATTAACCCACACTGCCCACTATTACAGAAAGAATGTAACGCATAAATAGAAATACTACAGGGATATTGTAGAACTAAAGTGGTACTTAATAGATGACAAAATGAGCACAACATGAGTACACGACATCCAATGGATGAGGACTATAAAATACCATGAGAAAAATGATTAGAGATGCTAACAAATGTGTAAAAAAAGTCTTATACCCCCTTATACCTATTTTCTCCCTTAAACGTAATCTTGAAATCCTTAAACAACAACAAAAAAACTTTATTGAAGCTATACAGTGCTTACACTGAGTTAAATATACTCTCTCGCAGCAGACATGTGGACTTGTGATCAATGACAGTAACAATGGCTGCATCCCATTTAGACATTGCAGGTCCATGGTCATGCTAGTAGGCGTGGCTTACTGGGGCACAGAAATGGAATGTAGCCATCGTTGATGTTATTGGTTACACCTGTGCTCATGCGCCTGTGACAGTTATGTTTTCTGTGAACAGGCCTGTAAGCTAAGAAACCCTGTTCTTATGGGTTCACGGGACATCAAATCCAAACGTATGTTAATACACATTGATCTTCAAACCCTGATGATTCAGTGAAACAAACTGTGTAGATAGAAAAGTCACATGAGGTCATGCAGAAAACTCAATACTACAGAAACACCAGCAGTCAGTGTTACAGAGTTTTGAAGCTTAAACACACACACACGCACAAATAAGCTTATTCTTGCTTGGCACCTGACAGCACAGTTTACTGTTATTAGTTGAGCTATATACAAATAATAGATACATGGCACACAGGCTGTGTGTGTGTGTGTGTGTTTAAGCTTTTTTGGGTAGGTATTAAGAGCATTAATTGTACCCTCACATTGATAACTACATGACAGAAATCCAAGCATGTCTAAATAATAGGGGCTCACACAGTCAAATAGCAATAAAATACAATCCCCAAATCTGTATTCTAGGCAGGAAGTCAGACATTCTGGGGAAAAAACGGTCAATAATCCTCTCAGTTTGTCCTGATGCAGGTTTGAACAACGCAGTAATCTGATAAATTCTGCCACTACCAAATGTGAATTATGATTATGAGTGTACAATCTCTGAAATAATGACATTATTATGAAAGAATAAGCTTTTTTTAAACTGACTAAAGCTCCATTTACAGTGGACCTCGGGCATATTTAGCAGTTAAGCAAATCATAATCAGAGACTGCACTCCAAGCAGCTCTTATCTAACAGTTTGCTCGGCGGCCGCAGGTTTTGGTGAGAACTGAAACCTGTTTTGTGTTCAGT
Organism: Nannoperca australis; assembly: GCA_036023655.1. Lineage (NCBI taxonomy): Eukaryota > Metazoa > Chordata > Actinopteri > Centrarchiformes > Percichthyidae > Nannoperca > Nannoperca australis. The sequence goes on along the minus strand of JAVQJD010088684.1, from coordinate 1,669 downwards.
AAAGTGAAAGTAAAATGACGCTAACCAAAAATGAACATAACAATTTGCCTGTATGGTTCTGGCACATTTACATAATGGGCTCGTGTGCCCATGTCAATTAAGGTACATTGTCCCTTTTTAAATAAATAAACACAAAAACAAACAAATTAATATCACTATTTTTATACAAGTGAATTTTAGCAAAATCTCTGCCAGTAGACAAATGTATTATCTCACAGTGTGGATGTTTTTAAGAGTGTCAGAAGGACTGTGGGTCCAAAGCAGAGCAGGTTCTGCAGACACCTGTGCCCTCATGCTGCTGCATCTCCACAAGTTACAAAGCCTTTTCCGAACCCCGGGTCCCGCTCACCATGTCCTCGCCTGCAGGTCTCCGGCATGGCGGGAAGACGGGCTCTGAAGGCTGTGCTCATCGACCTGAGTGGAACTCTGCATGTAGAAGACGAGGCAGTGCCCGGGGCTCAGGACGCCTTGAACAGGTAGGAAAGAGTCTGAAGGTTTCTGGGTGAATGATATTATAATATGTATTATAATACAACTACAACAGGAGTTCATTCCTGTTGTTGTTATAGATTTGTATGAATTCTAAAGGTGCGTTTAGTTGCAAGATGTTTGTGTTTGGGTGAGTCAGGTTACGGCAGGCTTCTGTAGCTGTGAAGTTTGTGACCAACACAACAAAGGAGAGCAAGAGGAACTTGATGGAACGACTGCAACGTCTCAACTTCAACCTCCAGGTAAGACAGCCCAAGCCATAGAGGTCAAACTGCAAAGGAACACATGAAGTGACTCCTTTGCCTTTTTTCCTGATTGGTTTTTGAAAATGAACGTCTTCACTCTGCAGGAGAAAGAGATTTTCACTTCACTGAGTGCAGCGAGGAGTTTGTTAGAGCAGAACCAACACAGGCCGCTGCTGCTGGTGGAGGACAGCGCACTGGAAGACTTCACTGGTACGGAGCTGAGAGTGAGTGTGTGTGTGTGTGTGTGTGTCTGTGTGAGAGAAAGCGAACAAGACACACATCAACACACACACACACACTTTTATGAATTGTACCTTTTTTATTTTATTTTATTATTAGTATTGTTTAAAATAAAATTATTACCTGATGCTTCGGCAATATTGTTGTTGTTACATTCATGCCAATAAAGTAAATTGAACTGAACAGAGAGAGGGACAGCTGGAGGATTAACTGTTAGCTTCTTTGATTTTTTTGAAACTCATTTGTCATTGATCATCACTCTACAAATCACTGCTGTCAGCTTAAAACCTTTTCAGGTCCATTCCAATCTGTCTGTTTTTCAGTAGCTACAAAACCCACCTTGGTTTTATCTTAACCACCATTTTTAATTGGGTTTGTCAACGTTGCCTAAACCCCAAGAGTGACACAATTCAAACTGTGTGACCTTGACCTCCGGGTGGAGAGAAGTTGGGAGGAATAAAGTACATAATTACTGTTATAAATTGTGAAATATAGTGACAAATTACGAGAGCCCTTATTGTTCACAACACTAAAAATACGAACTAATCAGTTTAAAATGATAGAATATATTTTGTGTGTTCAAAAGTTTGGGGTCACCCAAACAATTTTGTGTTTTCCATGAAAAGTCACACTTATTCACCACCATACGTTGTGAAATGAATAGAAAATAGAGTCAAGACATTGACAAGGTTAGA